>CANTUQ010000370.1:0-53123 GCA_947683425.1 Excoecaria cochinchinensis | reverse complement strand
CGAATTATTGGACCTCGGATCCGAAATTTCACCACTTTTTACGATTCTGACGAATTTCCCCTTACGATCGATTTTTGGTGATTTTCCCCAAGTGGTACCTCCCTAGGGAAATCCGTAAAAATTCGTCGGATTCCGACGAAGCCCAATTCTCGATGCGTTGCGGACCGGCAAGCTTACCAGTAGCTATCCCGGCCGAGTTCTCCCGAATTATTGGACTCGGATCCGAAATTTCACCACTTTTTACGATTTCTCGATTTTGGTGATTTTCCCCTAGTGGTTACCCCTAGGGAAATCCGTAAAAATTCGTCGGATTCCGACGAAGCCAATTCTCGATGCGGTTGCGACCGGCAAGCTTCCAGTAGCTATCCCGGCCGAGTTCTCCCCGAATTATTGGACTCGGATCCGAAATTTCACCACTTTTTACGATTTCTCGATTTTGGTGATTTTCCCTAGTGGTACCCCTAGGGAAATCCGTAAAAATTCGTCGGATTCCGACGAAGCCAATTCTCGATGCGTTGCGACCGGCAAGCTTCCAGTAGCTATCCCGGCCGAGTTCTCCCGAATTATTGGACTCGGATCCGAAATTTCACCACTTTTTACGATTTCTCGATTTTGGTGATTTTCCCTAGTGGTACCCCTAGGGAAATCCGTAAAAATTCGTCGGATTCCGACGAAGCCAATTCTCGATGCGTTGCGACCGGCAAGCTTCCAGTAGCTATCCCGGCCGAGTTCTCCCGAATTATTGGACTCGGATCCGAAATTTCACCACTTTTACGATTTCTCGATTTTGGTGATTTTCCCTAGTGGTACCCCTAGGGAAATCCGTAAAAATTCGTCGGATTCCGACGAAGCCAATTCTCGATGCGTTGCGACCGGCAAGCTTCCAGTAGCTATCCCGGCCGAGTTCTCCCGAATTATTGGACTCGGATCCGAAATTTCACCACTTTTTACGATTTCTCGATTTTGGTGATTTTCCCTAGTGGTACCCCTAGGGAAATCCGTAAAAATTCGTCGGATTCCGACGAAGCCAATTCTCGATGCGTTGCGACCGGCAAGCTTCCAGTAGCTATCCCGGCCGAGTTCTCCCGAATTATTGGACTCGGATCCGAAATTTCACCACTTTTTACGATTTCTCGATTTTGGTGATTTTCCCTAGTGGTACCCCTAGGGAAATCCGTAAAAATTCGTCGGATTCCGACGAAGCCAATTCTCGATGCGTTGCGACCGGCAAGCTTCCAGTAGCTATCCCGGCCGAGTTCTCCCGAATTATTGGACTCGGATCCGAAATTTCACCACTTTTTACGATTTCTCGATTTTGGTGATTTTCCCTAGTGGTACCCCTAGGGAAATCCGTAAAAATTCGTCGGATTCCGACGAAGCCAATTCTCGATGCGTTGCGACCGGCAAGCTTCCAGTAGCTATCCCGGCCGAGTTCTCCCGAATTATTGGACCCGGATCCGAAATTTCACCACTTTTTACGATTTCTCGATTTTGGTGATTTTCCCTAGTGGTACCCCTAGGGAAATCCGTAAAAATTCGTCGGATTCCGACGAAGCCAATTCTCGATGCGTTGCGACCGGCAAGCTTCCAGTAGCTATCCCGGCCGAGTTCTCCCGAATTATTGGACCCGGATCCGAAATTTCACCACTTTTTACGATTTCTCGATTTTGGTGATTTTCCCTAGTGGTACCCCTAGGGAAATCCGTAAAAATTCGTCGGATTCCGACGAAGCCAATTCTCGATGCGTTGCGACCGGCAAGCTTCCAGTAGCTATCCCGGCCGAGTTCTCCCGAATTATTGGACCGGATCCGAAATTTCACCACTTTTTACGATTTCTCGATTTTGGTGATTTTCCCTAGTGGTACCCCTAGGGAAATCCGTAAAAATTCGTCGGATTCCGACGAAGCCAATTCTCGATGCGTTGCGACCGGCAAGCTTCCAGTAGCTATCCCGGCCGAGTTCTCCCGAATTATTGGACCGGATCCGAAATTTCACCACTTTTTACGATTTCTCGATTTTGGTGATTTTCCCTAGTGGTACCCCTAGGGAAATCCGTAAAAATTCGTCGGATTCCGACGAAGCCAATTCTCGATGCGTTGCGACCGGCAAGCTTCCAGTAGCTATCCCGGCCGAGTTCTCCCGAATTATTGGACTCGGATCCGAAATTTCACCACTTTTTACGATTTCTCGATTTTGGTGATTTTCCCTAGTGGTACCCCTAGGGAAATCCGTAAAAATTCGTCGGATTCCGACGAAGCCAATTCTCGATGCGTTGCGACCGGCAAGCTTCCAGTAGCTATCCCGGCCGAGTTCTCCCGAATTATTGGACCCGGATCCGAAATTTCACCACTTTTTACGATTTCTCGATTTTGGTGATTTTCCCTAGTGGTACCCCTAGGGAAATCCGTAAAAATTCGTCGGATTCCGACGAAGCCAATTCTCGATGCGTTGCGACCGGCAAGCTTCCAGTAGCTATCCCGGCCGAGTTCTCCCGAATTATTGGACCCGGATCCGAAATTTCACCACTTTTTACGATTTCTCGATTTTGGTGATTTTCCCTAGTGGTACCCCTAGGGAAATCCGTAAAAATTCGTCGGATTCCGACGAAGCCAATTCTCGATGCGTTGCGACCGGCAAGCTTCCAGTAGCTATCCCGGCCGAGTTCTCCCGAATTATTGGACCCGGATCCGAAATTTCACCACTTTTTACGATTTCTCGATTTTGGTGATTTTCCCTAGTGGTACCCCTAGGGAAATCCGTAAAAATTCGTCGGATTCCGACGAAGCCAATTCTCGATGCGTTGCGACCGGCAAGCTTCCAGTAGCTATCCCGGCCGAGTTCTCCCGAATTATTGGACCCGGATCCGAAATTTCACCACTTTTTACGATTTCTCGATTTTGGTGATTTTCCCTAGTGGTACCCCTAGGGAAATCCGTAAAAATTCGTCGGATTCCGACGAAGCCAATTCTCGATGCGTTGCGACCGGCAAGCTTCCAGTAGCTATCCCGGCCGAGTTCTCCCGAATTATTGGACCCGGATCCGAAATTTCACCACTTTTTACGATTTCTCGATTTTGGTGATTTTCCCTAGTGGTACCCCCTAGGGAAATCCGTAAAAATTCGTCGGATTCCGACGAAGCCAATTCTCGATGCGTTGCGACCGGCAAGCTTCCAGTAGCTATCCCGGCCGAGTTCTCCCGAATTATTGGACTCGGATCCGAAATTTCACCACTTTTTACGATTTCTCGATTTTGGTGATTTTCCCTAGTGGTACCCCTAGGGAAATCCGTAAAAATTCGTCGGATTCCGACGAAGCCAATTCTCGATGCGTTGCGACCGGCAAGCTTCCAGTAGCTATCCCGGCCGAGTTCTCCCGAATTATTGGACCCGGATCCGAAATTTCACCACTTTTTACGATTTCTCGATTTTGGTGATTTTCCCTAGTGGTACCCCTAGGGAAATCCGGTAAAAATTCGTCGGATTCCGACGAAGCCAATTCTCGATGCGTTGCGACCGGCAAGCTTCCAGTAGCTATCCCGGCCGAGTTCTCCCGAATTATTGGACCCGGATCCGAAATTTCACCACTTTTTACGATTTCTCGATTTGGTGATTTTCCCTAGTGGTACCCCTAGGGAAATCCGTAAAAATTCGTCGGATTCCGACGAAGCCAATTCTCGATGCGTTGCGACCGGCAAGCTTCCAGTAGCTATCCCGGCCGAGTTCTCCCGAATTATTGGACTCGGATCCGAAATTTCACCACTTTTTACGATTTCTCGATTTTGGTGATTTTCCCTAGTGGTACCCCTAGGGAAATCCGTAAAAATTCGTCGGATTCCGACGAAGCCAATTCTCGATGCGTTGCGACCGGCAAGCTTCCAGTAGCTATCCCGGCCGAGTTCTCCCGAATTATTGGACCCGGATCCGAAATTTCACCACTTTTTACGATTTCTCGATTTTGGTGATTTTCCCTAGTGGTACCCCTAGGGAAATCCGTAAAAATTCGTCGGATTCCGACGAAGCCAATTCTCGATGCGTTGCGACCGGCAAGCTTCCAGTAGCTATCCCGGCCGAGTTCTCCCGAATTATTGGACTCCGGATCCGAAATTTCACCACTTTTTACGATTTCTCGATTTTGGTGATTTTCCCTAGTGGTACCCCTAGGGAAATCCGTAAAAATTCGTCGGATTCCGACGAAGCCAATTCTCGATGCGTTGCGACCGGCAAGCTTCCAGTAGCTATCCCGCCGAGTTCTCCCGAATTATTGGACCCGGATCCGAAATTTCACCACTTTTTACGATTTCTCGATTTTGGTGATTTTCCCTAGTGGTACCCCTAGGGAAATCCGTAAAAATTCGTCGGATTCCGACGAAGCCAATTCTCGATGCGTTGCGACCGGCAAGCTTCAGTAGCTATCCCGGCCGAGTTCTCCCGAATTATTGGACCCGGATCCGAAATTTCACCACTTTTTACGATTTCTCGATTTTGGTGATTTTCCCTAGTGGTACCCCTAGGGAAATCCGTAAAATTCGTCGGATTCCGACGAAGCCAATTCTCGATGCGTTGCGACCGGCAAGCTTCCAGTAGCTATCCCGGCCGAGTTCTCCCGAATTATTGGACTCGGATCCGAAATTTCACCACTTTTACGATTTCTCGATTTTGGTGATTTTCCCTAGTGGTACCCCTAGGGAAATCCGTAAAAATTCGTCGGATTCCGACGAAGCCAATTCTCGATGCGTTGCGACCGGCAAGCTTCCAGTAGCTATCCCGGCCGAGTTCTCCCGAATTATTGGACCCGGATCCGAAATTTCACCACTTTTTACGATTTCTCGATTTTGGTGATTTTCCCTAGTGGTACCCCTAGGGAAATCCGTAAAAATTCGTCGGATTCCG
Source organism: Excoecaria cochinchinensis (assembly GCA_947683425.1). NCBI lineage: Eukaryota > Viridiplantae > Streptophyta > Magnoliopsida > Malpighiales > Euphorbiaceae > Excoecaria > Excoecaria cochinchinensis. Next base: position 48,234 of record CANTUQ010000370.1, on the reverse strand, counting down.
ACGAAGCCAATTCTCGATGCGTTGCGACCGGCAAGCTTCCAGTAGCTATCCCGGCCGAGTTCTCCCGAATTATTGGACCCGGATCCGAAATTTCACCACTTTTTACGATTTCTCGATTTTGGTGATTTTCCCTAGTGGTACCCCTAGGGAAATCCGTAAAAATTCGTCGGATTCCGACGAAGCCAATTCTCGATGCGTTGCGACCGGCAAGCTTCCAGTAGCTATCCCGGCCGAGTTCTCCCGAATTATTGGACCGGATCCGAAATTTCACCACTTTTTACGATTTCTCGATTTTGGTGATTTTCCCTAGTGGTACCCCCTAGGGAAATCCGTAAAAATTCGTCGGATTCCGACGAAGCCAATTCTCGATGCGTTGCGACCGGCAAGCTTCCAGTAGCTATCCCGGCCGAGTTCTCCCGAATTATTGGACCCGGATCCGAAATTTCACCACTTTTTACGATTTCTCGATTTTGGTGATTTTCCCTAGTGGTACCCCTAGGGAAATCCGTAAAAATTCGTCGGATTCCGACGAAGCCAATTCTCGATGCGTTGCGACCGGCAAGCTTCCAGTAGCTATCCCGGCCGAGTTCTCCCGAATTATTGGACTCGGATCCGAAATTTCACCACTTTTTACGATTTCTCGATTTTGGTGATTTTCCCTAGTGGTACCCCTAGGGAAATCCGTAAAAATTCGTCGGATTCCGACGAAGCCAATTCTCGATGCGTTGCGACCGGCAAGCTTCCAGTAGCTATCCCGGCCGAGTTCTCCCGAATTATTGGACCCGGATCCGAAATTTCACCACTTTTTACGATTTCTCGATTTTGGTGATTTTCCCTAGTGGTACCCCTAGGGAAATCCGTAAAAATTCGTCGGATTCCGACGAAGCCAATTCTCGATGCGTTGCGACCGGCAAGCTTCCAGTAGCTATCCCGGCCGAGTTCTCCCGAATTATTGGACCCGGATCCGAAATTTCACCACTTTTTACGATTTCTCGATTTTGGTGATTTTCCCTAGTGGTACCCCTAGGGAAATCCGTAAAAATTCGTCGGATTCCGACGAAGCCAATTCTCGATGCGTTGCGACCGGCAAGCTTCCAGTAGCTATCCCGGCCGAGTTCTCCCGAATTATTGGACTCGGATCCGAAATTTCACCACTTTTTACGATTTCTCGATTTTGGTGATTTTCCCTAGTGGTACCCCTAGGGAAATCCGTAAAAATTCGTCGGATTCCGACGAAGCCAATTCTCGATGCGTTGCGACCGGCAAGCTTCCAGTAGCTATCCCGGCCGAGTTCTCCCGAATTATTGGACCCGGATCCGAAATTTCACCACTTTTTACGATTTCTCGATTTTGGTGATTTTCCCTAGTGGTACCCCTAGGGAAATCCGTAAAAATTCGTCGGATTCCGACGAAGCCAATTCTCGATGCGTTGCGACCGGCAAGCTTCCAGTAGCTATCCCGGCCGAGTTCTCCCGAATTATTGGACCCGGATCCGAAATTTCACCACTTTTTACGATTTCTCGATTTTGGTGATTTTCCCTAGTGGTACCCCTAGGGAAATCCGTAAAAATTCGTCGGATTCCGACGAAGCCAATTCTCGATGCGTTGCGACCGGCAAGCTTCCAGTAGCTATCCCGGCCGAGTTCTCCCGAATTATTGGACTCGGATCCGAAATTTCACCACTTTTTACGATTTCTCGATTTTGGTGATTTTCCCTAGTGGTACCCCTAGGGAAATCCGTAAAAATTCGTCGGATTCCGACGAAGCCAATTCTCGATGCGTTGCGACCGGCAAGCTTCCAGTAGCTATCCCGGCCGAGTTCTCCCGAATTATTGGACTCGGATCCGAAATTTCACCACTTTTTACGATTTCTCGATTTTGGTGATTTTCCCTAGTGGTACCCCTAGGAAATCCGTAAAAATTCGTCGGATTCCGACGAAGCCAATTCTCGATGCGTTGCGACCGGCAAGCTTCCAGTAGCTATCCCGGCCGAGTTCTCCCGAATTATTGGACCCGGATCCGAAATTTCACCACTTTTTACGATTTCTCGATTTTGGTGATTTTCCCAAGTGGTACCCCTAGGGAAATCCGTAAAAATTCGTCGGATTCCGACGAAGCCAATTCTCGATGCGTTGCGACCGGCAAGCTTCCAGTAGCTATCCCGGCCGAGTTCTCCCGAATTATTGGACTCGGATCCGAAATTTCACCACTTTTTACGATTTCTCGATTTTGGTGATTTTCCCTAGTGGTACCCCTAGGGAAATCCGTAAAAATTCGTCGGATTCCGACGAAGCCAATTCTCGATGCGTTGCGACGGCAAGCTTCCAGTAGCTATCCCGGCCGAGTTCTCCCGAATTATTGGACTCGGATCCGAAATTTCACCACTTTTTACGATTTCTCGATTTTGGTGATTTTCCCTAGTGGTACCCCTAGGGAAATCCGTAAAAATTCGTCGGATTCCGACGAAGCCAATTCTCGATGCGTTGCGACCGGCAAGCTTCCAGTAGCTATCCCGGCCGAGTTCTCCCGAATTATTGGACCCGGATCCGAAATTTCACCACTTTTTACGATTTCTCGATTTTGGTGATTTTCCCTAGTGGTACCCCTAGGGAAATCCGTAAAAATTCGTCGGATTCCGACGAAGCCAATTCTCGATGCGTTGCGACCGGCAAGCTTCCAGTAGCTATCCCGGCCGAGTTCTCCCGAATTATTGGACCCGGATCCGAAATTTCACCACTTTTACGATTTCTCGATTTTGGTGATTTTCCCTAGTGGTACCCCTAGGGAAATCCGTAAAAATTCGTCGGATTCCGACGAAGCCAATTCTCGATGCGTTGCGACCGGCAAGCTTCCAGTAGCTATCCCGGCCGAGTTCTCCCGAATTATTGGACTCCGGATCCGAAATTTCACCACTTTTTACGATTTCTCGATTTTGGTGATTTTCCCTAGTGGTACCCCTAGGGAAATCCGTAAAAATTCGTCGGATTCCGACGAAGCCAATTCTCGATGCGTTGCGACCGGCAAGCTTCCAGTAGCTATCCCGGCCGAGTTCTCCCGAATTATTGGACTCGGATCCGAAATTTCACCACTTTTTACGATTTCTCGATTTTGGTGATTTTCCCTAGTGGTACCCCTAGGGAAATCCGTAAAAATTCGTCGGATTCCGACGAAGCCAATTCTCGATGCGTTGCGACCGGCAAGCTTCCAGTAGCTATCCCGGCCGAGTTCTCCCGAATTATTGGACTCGGATCCGAAATTTCACCACTTTTTACGATTTCTCGATTTTGGTGATTTTCCCTAGTGGTACCCCTAGGGAAATCCGTAAAAATTCGTCGGATTCCGACGAAGCCAATTCTCGATGCGTTGCGACCTGCAAGCTTCCAGTAGCTATCCCGCCGAGTTCTCCCGAATTATTGGACCGGATCCGAAATTTCACCACTTTTTACGATTTCTCGATTTTGGTGATTTTCCCTAGTGGTACCCCTAGGGAAATCCGTAAAAATTCGTCGGATTCCGACGAAGCCAATTCTCGATGCGTTGCGACCGGCAAGCTTGCAGTAGCTATCCCGGCCGAGTTCTCCCGAATTATTGGACCCGGATCCGAAATTTCACCACTTTTTACGATTTCTCGATTTTGGTGATTTTCCTAGTGGTACCCCTAGGGAAATCCGTAAAAATTCGTCGGATTCCGACGAAGCCAATTCTCGATGCGTTGCGACCGGCAAGCTTCCAGTAGCTATCCCGGCCGAGTTCTCCCGAATTATTGGACTCGGATCCGAAATTTCACCACTTTTTACGATTTCTCGATTTTGGTGATTTTCCCTAGTGGTACCCCTAGGGAAATCCGTAAAAATTCGTCGGATTCCGACGAAGCCAATTCTCGATGCGTTGCGACCGGCAAGCTTCCAGTAGCTATCCCGGCCGAGTTCTCCCGAATTATTGGACTCGGATCCGAAATTTCACCACTTTTTACGATTTCTCGATTTTGGTGATTTTCCCTAGTGGTACCCCTAGGGAAATCCGTAAAAATTCGTCGGATTCCGACGAAGCCAATTCTCGATGCGTTGCGACCGGCAAGCTTCCAGTAGCTATCCCGGCCGAGTTCTCCCGAATTATTGGACCCGGATCCGAAATTTCACCACTTTTTACGATTTCTCGATTTTGGTGATTTTCCCTAGTGGTACCCTAGGGAAATCCGTAAAAATTCGTCGGATTCCGACGAAGCCAATTCTCGATGCGTTGCGACCGGCAAGCTTCCAGTAGCTATCCCGGCCGAGTTCTCCCGAATTATTGGACTCGGATCCGAAATTTCACCACTTTTTACGATTTCTCGATTTTGGTGATTTTCCCTAGTGGTACCCCTAGGGAAATCCGTAAAAATTCGTCGGATTCCGACGAAGCCAATTCTCGATGCGTTGCGACCGGCAAGCTTCCAGTAGCTATCCCGGCCGAGTTCTCCCGAATTATTGGACTCGGATCCGAAATTTCACCACTTTTTACGATTTCTCGATTTTGGTGATTTTCCCTAGTGGTACCCCTAGGGAAATCCGTAAAAATTCGTCGGATTCCGACGAAGCCAATTCTCGATGCGTTGCGACCGGCAAGCTTCCAGTAGCTATCCCGGCCGAGTTCTCCCGAATTATTGGACCCGGATCCGAAATTTCACCACTTTTTACGATTTCTCGATTTTGGTGATTTTCCCTAGTGGTACCCCTAGGGAAATCCGTAAAAATTCGTCGGATTCCGACGAAGCCAATTCTCGATGCGTTGCGACCGGCAAGCTTCCAGTAGCTATCCCGGCCGAGTTCTCCCGAATTATTGGACCCGGATCCGAAATTTCACCACTTTTTACGATTTCTCGATTTTGTGATTTTCCCTAGTGGTACCCCTAGGGAAATCCGTAAAAATTCGTCGGATTCCGACGAAGCCAATTCTCGATGCGTTGCGACCGGCAAGCTTCCAGTAGCTATCCCGGCCGAGTTCTCCCGAATTATTGGACTCGGATCCGAAATTTCACCACTTTTTACGATTTCTCGATTTTGGTGATTTTCCCTAGTGGTACCCCTAGGGAAATCCGTAAAAATTCGTCGGATTCCGACGAAGCCAATTCTCGATGCGTTGCGACCGGCAAGCTTCCAGTAGCTATCCCGGCCGAGTTCTCCCGAATTATTGGACTCGGATCCGAAATTTCACCACTTTTTACGATTTCTCGATTTTGGTGATTTTCCCTAGTGGTACCCCTAGGGAAATCCGTAAAAATTCGTCGGATTCCGACGAAGCCAATTCTCGATGCGTTGCGACCGGCAAGCTTCCAGTAGCTATCCCGGCCGAGTTCTCCCGAATTATTGGACTCGGATCCGAAATTTCACCACTTTTTACGATTTCTCGATTTTGGTGATTTTCCCTAGTGGTACCCCTAGGGAAATCCGTAAAAATTCGTCGGATTCCGACGAAGCCAATTCTCGATGCGTTGCGACCGGCAAGCTTCCAGTAGCTATCCCGGCCGAGTTCTCCCGAATTATTGGACTCGGATCCGAAATTTCACCACTTTTTACGATTTCTCGATTTTGGTGATTTTCCCTAGTGGTACCCCTAGGGAAATCCGTAAAAATTCGTCGGATTCCGACGAAGCCAATTCTCGATGCGTTGCGACCGGCAAGCTTCCAGTAGCTATCCCGGCCGAGTTCTCCCGAATTATTGGACTCGGATCCGAAATTTCACCACTTTTTACGATTTCTCGATTTTGGTGATTTTCCCTAGTGGTACCCCTAGGGAAATCCGTAAAAATTCGTCGGATTCCGACGAAGCCAATTCTCGATGCATTGCGACCGGCAAGCTTCCAGTAGCTATCCCGGCCGAGTTCTCCCGAATTATTGGACTCGGATCCGAAATTTCACCACTTTTTACGATTTCTCGATTTGGTGATTTTCCCTAGTGGTACCCCTAGGGAAATCCGTAAAAATTCGTCGGATTCCGACGAAGCCAATTCTCGATGCGTTGCGACCGGCAAGCTTCCAGTAGCTATCCCGGCCGAGTTCTCCCGAATTATTGGACCCGGATCCGAAATTTCACCACTTTTTACGATTTCTCGATTTTGGTGATTTTCCCTAGTGGTACCCCTAGGGAAATCCGTAAAAATTCGTCGGATTCCGACGAAGCCAATTCTCGATGCGTTGCGACCGGCAAGCTTCCAGTAGCTATCCCGGCCGAGTTCTCCCGAATTATTGGACTCGGATCCGAAATTTCACCACTTTTTACGATTTCTCGATTTTGGTGATTTTCCCTAGTGGTACCCCTAGGGAAATCCGTAAAAATTCGTCGGATTCCGACGAAGCCAATTCTCGATGCGTTGCGACCGGCAAGCTTGCAGTAGCTATCCCAGCCGAGTTCTCCCGAATTATTGGACCCGGATCCGAAATTTCACCACTTTTTACGATTTCTCGATTTTGGTGATTTTCCCTAGTGGTACCCCTAGGGAAATCCGTAAAAATTCGTCGGATTCCGACGAAGCCAATTCTCGATGCGTTGCGACCGGCAAGCTTCCAGTAGCTATCCCGGCCGAGTTCTCCCGAATTATTGGACTCGGATCCGAAATTTCACCACTTTTTACGATTTCTCGATTTTGGTGATTTTCCCTAGTGGTACCCCTAGGGAAATCCGTAAAAATTCGTCGGATTCCGACGAAGCCAATTCTCGATGCGTTGCGACCGGCAAGCTTCCAGTAGCTATCCCGGCCGAGTTCTCCCGAATTATTGGACCCGGATCCGAAATTTCACCACTTTTTACGATTTCTCGATTTTGGTGATTTTCCCTAGTGGTACCCCTAGGGAAATCCGTAAAAATTCGTCGGATTCCGACGAAGCCAATTCTCGATGCGTTGCGACCGGCAAGCTTCCAGTAGCTATCCCGGCCGAGTTCTCCCGAATTATTGGACCCGGATCCGAAATTTCACCACTTTTTAACGATTTCTCGATTTTGGTGATTTTCCCTAGTGGTACCCCTAGGGAAATCCGTAAAAATTCGTCGGATTCCGACGAAGCCAATTCTCGATGCGTTGCGACCGGCAAGCTTCCAGTAGCTATCCCGGCCGAGTTCTCCCGAATTATTGGACTCGGATCCGAAATTTCACCACTTTTTACGATTTCTCGATTTGGTGATTTTCCCTAGTGGTGCCCCTAGGGAAATCCGTAAAAATTCGTCGGATTCCGACGAAGCCAATTCTCGATGCGTTGCGACCGGCAAGCTTCCAGTAGCTATCCCGGCCGAGTTCTCCCGAATTATTGGACCCGGATCCGAAATTTCACCACTTTTTACGATTTCTCGATTTTGGTGATTTTCCCTAGTGGTACCCCTAGGGAAATCCGTAAAAATTCGTCGGATTCCGACGAAGCCAATTCTCGATGCGTTGCGACCGGCAAGCTTCCAGTAGCTATCCCGGCCGAGTTCTCCCGAATTATTGGACCCGGATCCGAAATTTCACCACTTTTTACGATTTCTCGATTTTGGTGATTTTCCCTAGTGGTACCCCTAGGGAAATCCGTAAAAATTCGTCGGATTTCGACGAAGCCAATTCTCGATGCGTTGCGACCGGCAAGCTTCCAGTAACTATCCCGGCCGAGTTCTCACGAATTATTGGACTCGGATCCGAAATTTTACCACTTTTTATGATTTCTCGATTTTGGTGATTTTCCCTAGTGGTGCCCCTAGGGAAATCCGTAAAAATTCGTCGGATTCCGACGAAGCCAATTCTCGATGCGTTGCGACCGGCAAGCTTCCAGTAGCTATCCCGGCCGAGTTCTCCCGAATTATTGGACTCGGATCCGAAATTTCACCAATTTTTACGATTTCTCGATTTTGGTGATTTTCCCTAGTGGTACCCCTAGGGAAATCCGTAAAAATTCGTCGGATTCCGACGAAGCCAATTCTCGATGCGTTGCGACCGGCAAGCTTCCAGTAGCTATCCCGGCCGAGTTCTCCCGAATTATTGGACCCGGATCCGAAATTTCACCACTTTTTACGATTTCTCGATTTTGGTGATTTTCCCTAGTGGTGCCCCTAGGGAAATCCGTAAAAATTCGTCGGATTCCGACGAAGCCAATTCTCGATGCGTTGCGACCGGAAAGCTTCCAGTAGCTATCCCGGCCGAGTTCTCCCGAATTATTGGACTCGGATCCGAAATTTCACCACTTTTTACGATTTCTCGATTTTGGTGATTTTCCCTAGTGGTGCCCCTAGGGAAATCCGTAAAAATTCGTCGGATTCCGACGAAGCCAATTCTCGATGCGTTGCGACCGGCAAGCTTCCAGTAGCTATCCCGGCCGAGTTCTCCCGAATTATTGGACTCGGATCCGAAATTTCACCACTTTTTACGATTTCTCGATTTTGGTGATTTTCCCTAGTGGTGCCCCTAGGGAAATCCGTAAAAATTCGTCGGATTCCGACGAAGCCAATTCTCGATGCGTTGCGACCGGCAAGCTTCCAGTAGCTATCCCGGCCGAGTTCTCCCGAATTATTGGACCCGGATCCGAAATTTCACCACTTTTTACGATTTCTCGATTTTGGTGATTTTCACTAGTGGTGCCCCTAGGGAAATCCGTAAAAATTCGTCGGATTCCGACGAAGCCAATTCTCGATGCGTTGCGACCGGCAAGCTTCCAGTAGCTATCCCGGCCGAGTTCTCCCGAATTATTGGACTCGGATCCGAAATTTCACCACTTTTTACGATTTCTCGATTTTGGTGATTTTCCCTAGTGGTGCCCCTAGGGAAATCCGTAAAAATTCGTCGGATTCCGACGAAGCCAATTCTCGATGCGTTGCGACCGGCAAGCTTCCAGTAGCTATCCCGGCCGAGTTCTCCCGAATTATTGGACCCGGATCCGAAATTTCACCACTTTTTACGATTTCTCGATTTTGGTGATTTTCCCTAGTGGTGCCCCTAGGGAAATCCGTAAAAATTCGTCGGATTCCGACGAAGCCAATTCTCGATGCGTTGCGACCGGCAAGCTTCCAGTAGCTATCCCGGCCGAGTTCTCCCGAATTATTGGACCCGGATCCGAAATTTCACCACTTTTTACGATTTCTCGATTTTGGTGATTTTCCCTAGTGGTGCCCCTAGGGAAATCCGTAAAAATTCGTCGGATTCCGACGAAGCCAATTCTCGATGCGTTGCGACCGGCAAGCTTCCAAGTAGCTATCCCGGCCGAGTTCTCCCGAATTATTGGACCCGGATCCGAAATTTCACCACTTTTTACGATTTCTCGATTTTGGTGATTTTCCCTAGTGGTACCCCTAGGGAAATCCGTAAAAATTCGTCGGATTCCGACGAAGCCAATTCTCGATGCGTTGCGACCGGCAAGCTTCCAGTAGCTATCCCGGCCGAGTTCTCCCGAATTATTGGACCCGGATCCGAAATTTCACCACTTTTTACGATTTCTCGATTTTGGTGATTTTCCCTAGTGGTGCCTCTAGGAAAATCCGTAAAAATTCGTCGGATTCCGACGAAGCCAATTCTCGATGCGTTGCGACCGGCAAGCTTCCAGTAGCTATCCCGGCCGAGTTCTCACGAATTATTGGACTCGGATCCGAAATTTCACCACTTTTTATGATTTCTCGATTTTGGTGATTTTCCCTAGTGGTGCCCCTAGGGAAATCCGTAAAAATTCGTCGGATTCCGACGAAGCCAATTCTCGATGCGTTGCGACCGGCAAGCTTCCAGTAGCTATCCCGGCCGAGTTCTCCCGAATTATTGGACTCGGATCCGAAATTTCACCACTTTTTACGATTTCTCGATTTTGGTGATTTTCCCTAGTGGTACCCCTAGGGAAATCCGTAAAAATTCGTCGGATTCCGACGAAGCCAATTCTCGATGCGTTGCGACCCGGCAAGCTTCCAGTAGCTATCCCGGCCGAGTTCTCCCGAATTATTGGACCCGGATCCGAAATTTCACCACTTTTTACGATTTCTCGATTTTGGTGATTTTCCCTAGTGGTGCCCCTAGGGAAATCCGTAAAAATTCGTCTGATTTCGACGAAGCCAATTCTCGATGCGTTGCGACCGGCAAGCTTCCAGTAGCTATCCCGGCCGAGTTCTCCCGAATTATTGGACTCGGATCCGAAATTTCACCACTTTTTACGATTTCTCGATTTTGGTGATTTTCCCTAGTGGTGCCCCTAGGGAAATCCGTAAAAATTCGTCGGATTCTGACGAAGCCAATTCTCGATGCGTTGCGACCGGCAAGCTTCCAGTAGCTATCCCGGCCGAGTTCTCCTGAATTATTGGACTCGGATCCGAAATTTCACCACTTTTTACGATTTCTCGATTTTGGTGATTTTCCCTAGTGGTGCCCCTAGGGAAATCCGTAAAAATTCGTTGGATTCCGACGAAGCCAATTCTCGATGCGTTGCGACCGGCAAGCTTCCAGTAGCTATCCCGGCCGAGTTCTCCCGAATTATTGGACCCGGATCCGAAATTTCACCACTTTTTACGATTTCTCGATTTTGGTGATTTTCACTAGTGGTGCCCCTAGGGAAATCCGTAAAAATTCGTCGGATTCCGACGAAGCCAATTCTCGATGCGTTGCGACCGGCAAGCTTCCAGTAGCTATCCCGGCCGAGTTCTCCCGAATTATTGGACTCGGATCCGAAATTTCACCACTTTTTACGATTTCTCGATTTTGGTGATTTTCCCTAGTGGTGCCCCTAGGGAAATCCGTAAAAATTCGTCGGATTCCGACGAAGCCAATTCTCGATGCGTTGCGACCGGCAAGCTTCCAGTAGCTATCCCGGCCGAGTTCTCCCGAATTATTGGACCCGGATCCGAAATTTCACCACTTTTTACGATTTCTCGATTTTGGTGATTTTCCCTAGTGGTACTGTCACACCCCCTTCCCATACGTAGGCGATCCCATCCGATAAGGAGTGAGATGCCGTATGAGACAAGGTGTCAACAAATAAAAGCAAAGCAAAATATGCATCCATTCATAACATACATTTCGAAATACAGAATAATTAAAAACTTTACATGCAAAAAGCATAAGCTGATCATGCATTACTATAATTAAACTATTACAAATGCGGAAGCTGATACAGAGAGTTCTATACAAAAAGAATCATCACAAATACAAAACGGAGCCCTACACTAAAACCCTTCTGTGTTGACTTGATAACGGCGACTCTCTCAAAGCAAAACGCCTTCCGCACCTGCACGGGTAAAAACACCGTGCTAAGCGATAAACGCTTAGTGGGGAACCACACATAAATTATGGACGGCCACTCACAGTGGTCGTCAAGGCATAACACATTCACTATGGCAGAATGCAAGGACTATTGCATAATTCATATAAGCATGCTCGTATTTAAAAGCCATACATTCAGTATCTCATAATCATTTACATTATAGAGTAAACCAGTATGTATTTCATCATTAAACTCATTCAGATATTTCACTCAAAGCCAGATCAGATCAGAACATTTCCATTAACATTTAAATAACACCTGCTGACTCTAGACAGTGGATAACGAGTGTACTGAGGGTACCTTACGGGTACGAATCGAATACTGAGGGTACCTCACAGGTACAAGTCAAATATTACGTCATTTATCAAAACATGTTATTTATATACTGAGGGAATCTTAAACAAGATTCTATACTGAAGGGTTCGCGAGGAACCAAACGGGGACCTGATCGGGGTCCAAACTGAACTGAGGGCTGCAGCTAAAAGACTCTATTAGGCATGCCTAACTATCCACTAGACTGACTCTCGCAGGTCATGCATAACACAATTCACATTTAGTTACACATTTGTTCAATATGAATAACCATTGAATTTAACGTCCATAAATCAATTATTTTTAAGCATGACACATTAAGTTAATAAGTTAAAGCATAATATGGCATACAAATATTTAGCATAGCAAAAATACAATTATAAGATGTAAAGCATATAAGAAGACATTAAATAACGTTTAGATAGCTTATATAATATTCCAATCACAAGTTCTTGCTTCCTAATTAAATTAGATTTAATCAAATAATATATTAGGTTTAATGCCTTAATCATAAATTATACACATGTTATATAATTCTCGTCATGAGTATTTATTCATCTAGCAAATTATACTTATAGTTTAATTCATGGTTAATCATCATATTAATTAATTTTTCGTTATAAGAATTTATTCAATTCATAGGTAATTTAATTATATATCCTCATTACCTAATTATTTAATAAGTAATATTAAATTTTTCAGGCGTTTCTAGACACTTTGGGGCTAATTCGGAGGTGTAGGATCGATTCTAGGATGATTTGGTGAAGAGGAACAAATTTTATTAAAACACAGCTGTGCTTTTTAGAAAGCACAGCTGTGCTCTGCTGTATATGGTCGATCTAAAAGCCAAAACACAGCTGTGTCCTACCCAAAAGCACAGCTGTGCTTTCCAACCAGTTCCCAAACATTATTAAGCGCAGGGCAGAATTAATTTACTGAATCTATATGCATTTTTGAACTACTAAATGACATTTTTAGACAAACTTATCTTCATAACAATTAATCCTCAAGATGTTATCTTTCTAGTGACAAAATTTCAGATCATTTGGAACGAAAATCGGGGAGATATACTCAAATTTCTCTACCCTGTTCCACAGACACACCTGATGCTTTTTGCTACTGTAATGGGCGATTTTAAAATAGTTAGAGTCCGAATTAAATTATAGTTACTTCTACAAAGTTTTAGATACGGAAGTTGTGGTTATAACCCAACTGGAATCATGTATTTTGGAGTTCTAAAACTCAACTTATACTAAAAAGAATGACCAAAGGTCAATCTGACCCTCAAAAACAGATTTGCACTATGAAGTTCAACAAGCTTCAAACCAACTCATTTGACACCATCAATTCACCAAATTTAATTCAAACCATCACAACACATAAATTAATATCTCAGAATACTCAATTCCCAAACCTGAAAATTAGGAGCTCAATCACTTGACTCCACTGGATCCAGCAACCTCTTTGCCTTTAGGATCGCGAGGAGGCTCAACTAAGCATCAAACCATAAAAATACACAAACTCAAAACTCTAACTTACAAATCCAAAACCAGAAAATATGAAGAAGACTACACAAAAGAGATGCATGAACTCACTAATTAATGCAAAGTGTAATCAATTCCCACCACCAAGGGCTTGAATCCAAGCTTAGAGAAAACAAAAGAAGAACAAAGAAGAAGAAGGAGATGAGGAGGGGAGGAGGCTACGGGAAAAATGAAGAGCAAATTCTGCTCTTCCCTTTTCTATTTCTTTTTCTTTTTCTTTTCCTAACCCTAACACTTGTCACTTTCCTATTGGTGGAAACTAATCATTCACACCTAACCATCATATGTCAATCACACACCATAAAACACTCTAATAATGCACCCCACATATGTATGAGCAACACACACAATGATACCCCATATAGATTCCTTCTACTATGGTATGCTCCCTACACACAATCAAAACCCAACTTAAAACACCCTACTAATGTGTGAGTAAAACACACAATCACTACACCATTACTCACATCCCACAATGATATATGCATGCACACACAAATATCTCCCAACTAATTCACACCCTACTAACATATGTGCACCCACATATTAAAATAACTCTTATAACATGCAATATACCCCACAATACCCTTGTCACATGCCAAAATACTTATAAATTTACACACATACATGGCTCATACTACTAGGGGGTAAATGGGGTGTGACAGGTACCCCTAGGGAAATCCGTAAAAATTCGTCGGATTCCGACGAAGCCAATTCTCGATGCGTTGCGACCGGCAAGCTTCCAGTAGCTATCCCGGCCGAGTTCTCCCGAATTATTGGACCCGGATCCGAAATTTCACCACTTTTTACGATTTCTCGATTTTGGTGATTTTCCCTAGTGGTGCCCCTAGGGAAATCCGTAAAAATTCGTCGGATTCCGACGAAGCCAATTCTCGATGCGTTGCGACCGGCAAGCTTCCAGTAGCTATCCCGGCCGAGTTCTCCCGAATTATTGGACTCGGATCCGAAATTTCACCACTTTTTACGATTTCTCGATTTTGGTGATTTTCCCTAGTGGTGCCCCTAGGGAAATCCGTAAAAATTCGTCGGATTCCGACGAAGCCAATTCTCGATGCGTTGCGACCGGCAAGCTTCCAGTAGCTATCCCGGCCGAGTTCTCCCGAATTATTGGACCCGGATCCGAAATTTCACCACTTTTTACGATTTCTCGATTTTGGTGATTTTCCCTAGTGGTGCCCCTAGGGAAATCCGTAAAAATTCGTCGGATTCCGACGAAGCCAATTCTCGATGCGTTGCGACCGGCAAGCTTCCAGTAGCTATCCCGGCCGAGTTCTCCCGAATTATTGGACCCGGATCCGAAATTTCACCACTTTTTACGATTTCTCGATTTTGGTGATTTTCCCTAGTGGTGCCCCTAGGGAAATCCGTAAAAATTCGTCGGATTCCGACGAAGCCAATTCTCGATGCGTTGCGACCGGCAAGCTTCCAGTAGCTATCCCGGCCGAGTTCTCCCGAATTATTAGACTCGGATCCGAAATTTCACCACTTTTTACGATTTCTCGATTTTCGTGATTTTCCCTAGTGGTGCCCCTAGGGAAATCCGTAAAAATTCGTCGGATTCCGACGAAGCCAATTCTCGATGCGTTGCGACCGGCAAGCTTCCAGTAGCTATCCCGGCCGAGTTCTCCCGAATTATTGGACTCGGATCCGAAATTTCACCACTTTTTACGATTTCTCGATTTTGGTGATTTTCCCTAGTGGTACCCCTAGGGAAATCCGTAAAAATTCGTCGGATTCCGACGAAGCCAATTCTCGATGCGTTGCGACCCGGCAAGCTTCCAGTAGCTATCCCGGCCGAGTTCTCCCGAATTATTTGACTCGGATCCGAAATTTCACCACTTTTTACGATTTCTCGATTTTGGTGATTTTCCCTAGTGGTACCCCTAGGGAAATCCGTAAAAATTCGTCGGATTCCGACGAAGCCAATTCTCGATGCGTTGCGACCGGCAAGCTTCCAGTAGCTATCCCGGCCGAGTTCTCCCGAATTATTGGACCCGGATCCGAAATTTCACCACTTTTTACGATTTCTCGATTTTGGTGATTTTCCCTAGTGGTACCCCTAGTGAAATCCGTAAAAATTCGTCGGATTCCGACGAAGCCAATTCTCGATGCGTTGCGACCGGCAAGCTTCCAGTAGCTATCCCGGCCGAGTTCTCCCGAATTATTGGACCCGGATCCGAAATTTCACCACTTTTTACGATTTCTCGATTTTGGTGATTTTCCCTAGTGGTACCCCTAGGGAAATCCGTAAAAATTCGTCGGATTCCGACGAAGCCAATTCTCGATGCGTTGCGACCGGCAAGCTTCCAGTAGCTATCCCGGCCGAGTTCTCCCGAATTATTGGACCCGGATCCGAAATTTCACCACTTTTTACGATTTCTCGATTTTGGTGATTTTCCCTAGTGGTACCCCTAGGGAAATCCGTAAAAATTCGTCGGATTCCGACGAAGCCAATTCTCGATGCGTTGCGACCGGCAAGCTTCCAGTAGCTATCCCGGCCGAGTTCTCACGAATTATTGGACTCGGATCCGAAATTTCACCACTTTTTATGATTTCTCGATTTTGGTGATTTTCCCTAGTGGTGCCCCTAGGGAAATCCGTAAAAATTCGTCGGATTCCGACGAAGCCAATTCTCGATGCGTTGCGACCGGCAAGCTTCCAGTAGCTATCCCGGCCGAGTTCTCCCGAATTATTGGACTCGGATCCGAAATTTCACCACTTTTTACGATTTCTCGATTTTGGTGATTTTCCCTAGTGGTACCCCTAGGGAAATCCGTAAAAATTCGTCGGATTCCGACGAAGCCAATTCTCGATGCGTTGCGACCGGCAAGCTTCCAGTAGCTATCCCGGCCGAGTTCTCCCGAATTATTGGACCCGGATCCGAAATTTCACCACTTTTTACGATTTCTCGATTTTGGTGATTTTCCCTAGTGGTGCCCCTAGGGAAATCCGTAAAAATTCGTCTGATTCCGACGAAGCCAATTCTCGATGCGTTGCGACCGGCAAGCTTCCAGTAGCTATCCCGGCCGAGTTCTCCCGAATTATTGGACTCGGATCCGAAATTTCACCACTTTTTACGATTTCTCGATTTTGGTGATTTTCCCTAGTGGTGCCCCTAGGGAAATCCGTAAAAATTCGTCGGATTCTGACGAAGCCAATTCTCGATGCGTTGCGACCGGCAAGCTTCCAGTAGCTATCCCGGCCGAGTTCTCCCGAATTATTGGACTCGGATCCGAAATTTCACCACTTTTTACGATTTCTCGATTTTGGTGATTTTCCCTAGTGGTGCCCCTAGGGAAATCCGTAAAAATTCGTTGGATTCCGACGAAGCCAATTCTCGATGCGTTGCGACCGGCAAGCTTCCAGTAGCTATCCCGGCCGAGTTCTCCCGAATTATTGGACCCGGATCCGAAATTTCACCACTTTTTACGATTTCTCGATTTTGGTGATTTTCACTAGTGGTGCCCCTAGGGAAATCCGTAAAAATTCGTCGGATTCCGACGAAGCCAATTCTCGATGCGTTGCGACCGGGAAGCTTCCAGTAGCTATCCCGGCCGAGTTCTCCCGAATTATTGGACTCGGATCCGAAATTTCACCACTTTTTACGATTTCTCGATTTTGGTGATTTTCCCTAGTGGTGCCCCTAGGGAAATCCGTAAAAATTCGTCGGATTCCGACGAAGCCAATTCTCGATGCGTTGCGACCGGCAAGCTTCCAGTAGCTATCCCGGCCGAGTTCTCCCGAATTATTGGACCCGGATCCGAAATTTCACCACTTTTTACGATTTCTCGATTTTGGTGATTTTCCCTAGTGGTACCCCTAGGGAAATCCGTAAAAATTCGTCGGATTCCGACGAAGCCAATTCTCGATGCGTTGCGACCGGCAAGCTTCCAGTAGCTATCCCGGCCGAGTTCTCCCGAATTATTGGACCCGGATCCGAAATTTCACCACTTTTTACGATTTCTCGATTTTGGTGATTTTCCCTAGTGGTGCCCCTAGGGAAATCCGTAAAAATTCGTCGGATTCCGACGAAGCCAATTCTCGATGCGTTGCGACCGGCAAGCTTCCAGTAGCTATCCCGGCCGAGTTCTCCCGAATTATTGGACTCGGATCCGAAATTTCACCACTTTTTACGATTTCTCGATTTTGGTGATTTTCCCTAGTGGTGCCCCTAGGGAAATCCGTAAAAATTCGTCGGATTCCGACGAAGCCAATTCTCGATGCGTTGCGACCGGCAAGCTTCCAGTAGCTATCCCGGCCGAGTTCTCCCGAATTATTGGACCCGGATCCGAAATTTCACCACTTTTTACGATTTCTCGATTTTGGTGATTTTCCCTAGTGGTGCCCCTAGGGAAATCCGTAAAAATTCGTCGGATTCCGACGAAGCCAATTCTCGATGCGTTGCGACCGGCAAGCTTCCAGTAGCTATCCCGGCCGAGTTCTCCCGAATTATTGGACCCGGATCCGAAATTTCACCACTTTTTACGATTTCTCGATTTTGGTGATTTTCCCTAGTGGTGCCCCTAGGGAAATCCGTAAAAATTCGTCGGATTCCGACGAAGCCAATTCTCGATGCGTTGCGACCGGCAAGCTTCCAGTAGCTATCCCGGCCGAGTTCTCCCGAATTATTAGACTCGGATCCGAAATTTCACCACTTTTTACGATTTCTCGATTTTCGTGATTTTCCCTAGTGGTGCCCCTAGGGAAATCCGTAAAAATTCGTCGGATTCCGACGAAGCCAATTCTCGATGCGTTGCGACCGGCAAGCTTCCAGTAGCTATCCCGGCCGAGTTCTCCCGAATTATTGGACTCGGATCCGAAATTTCACCACTTTTTACGATTTCTCGATTTTGGTGATTTTCCCTAGTGGTACCCCTAGGGAAATCCGTAAAAATTCGTCGGATTCCGACGAAGCCAATTATCGATGCGTTGCGACCGGCAAGCTTCCAGTAGCTATCCGGCCGAGTTCTCCCGAATTATTTGACTCGGATCCGAAATTTCACCACTTTTTACGATTTCTCGATTTTGGTGATTTTCCCTAGTGGTACCCCTAGGGAAATCCGTAAAAATTCGTCGGATTCCGACGAAGCCAATTCTCGATGCGTTGCGACCGGCAAGCTTCCAGTAGCTATCCCGGCCGAGTTCTCCCGAATTATTGGACCCGGATCCGAAATTTCACCACTTTTTACGATTTCTCGATTTTGGTGATTTTCCCTAGTGGTACCCCTAGTGAAATCCGTAAAAATTCGTCGGATTCCGACGAAGCCAATTCTCGATGCGTTGCGACCGGCAAGCTTCCAGTAGCTATCCCGGCCGAGTTCTCCCGAATTATTGGACCCGGATCCGAAATTTCACCACTTTTTACGATTTCTCGATTTTGGTGATTTTCCCTAGTGGTACCCCTAGGGAAATCCGTAAAAATTCGTCGGATTCCGACGAAGCCAATTCTCGATGCGTTGCGACCGGCAAGCTTCCAGTAGCTATCCCGGCCGAGTTCTCCCGAATTATTGGACCCGGATCCGAAATTTCACCACTTTTTACGATTTCTCGATTTTGGTGATTTTCCCTAGTGGTACCCCTAGGGAAATCCGTAAAAATTCGTCGGATTCCGACGAAGCCAATTCTCGATGCGTTGCGACCGGCAAGCTTCCAGTAGCTATCCCGGCCGAGTTCTCACGAATTATTGGACTCGGATCCGAAATTTCACCACTTTTTACGATTTCTCGATTTTGGTGATTTTCCCTAGTGGTACCCCTAGGGAAATCCGTAAAAATTCGTCGGATTCCGACGAAGCCAATTCTCGATGCGTTGCGACCGGCAAGCTTCCAGTAGCTATCCCGGCCGAGTTCTCCCGAATTATTGGACCCGGATCCGAAATTTCACCACTTTTTACGATTTCTCGATTTTGGTGATTTTCCCTAGTGGTACCCCTAGGGAAATCCGTAAAAATTCGTCGGATTCCGACGAAGCCAATTCTCGATGCGTTGCGACCGGCAAGCTTCCAGTAGCTATCCCGGCCGAGTTCTCACGAATTATTGGACTCGGATCCGAAATTTCACCACTTTTTACGATTTCTCGATTTTGGTGATTTTCCCTAGTGGTGCCCCTAGGGAAATCCGTAAAAATTCGTCGGATTCCGACGAAGCCAATTCTCGATGCGTTGCGACCGGCAAGCTTCCAGTAGCTATCCCGGCCGAGTTCTCCCGAATTATTGGACCCGGATCCGAAATTTCACCACTTTTTACGATTTCTCGATTTTGGTAATTTTCCCTAGTGGTGCCCCTAGGGAAATCCGTAAAAATTCGTCGGATTCCGACGAAGCCAATTCTCGATGCGTTGCGACCGGCAAGCTTCCAGTAGCTATCCCGGCCGAGTTCTCCCGAATTATTGGACCCGGATCCGAAATTTCACCACTTTTTACGATTTCTCGATTTTGGTGATTTCCCCTAGTGGTGCCCCTAGGGAAATCCGTAAAAATTCGTCGGATTCCGACGAAGCCAATTCTCGATGCGTTGCGACCGGCAAGCTTCCAGTAGCTATCCCGGCCGAGTTCTCCCGAATTATTGGACCCGGATCCGAAATTTCACCACTTTTTACGATTTCTCGATTTTGGTGATTTTCCCTAGTGGTACCCCTAGGGAAATCCGTAAAAATTCGTCGGATTCCGACGAAGCCAATTCTCGATGCGTTGCGACCGGCAAGCTTCCAGTAGCTATCCCGGCCGAGTTCTCCCGAATTATTGGACCCGGATCCGAAATTTCACCACTTTTTACGATTTCTCGATTTTGGTGATTTTCCCTAGTGGTGCCCCTAAGGAAATCCGTAAAAATTCGTCGGATTCCGACGAAGCCAATTCTCGATGCGTTGCGACCGGCAAGCTTCCAGTAGCTATCCCGGCCGAGTTCTCCCGAATTATTGGACTCGGATCCGAAATTTCACCACTTTTTACGATTTCTCGATTTTGGTGATTTTCCCTAGTGGTGCCCCTAGGGAAATCCGTAAAAATTCGTCGGATTCCGACGAAGCCAATTCTCGATGCGTTGCGACCGGCAAGCTTCCAGTAGCTATCCCGGCCGAGTTCTCCCGAATTATTGGACCCGGATCCGAAATTTCACCACTTTTTACGATTTCTCGATTTTGGTGATTTTCCCTAGTGGTACCCCTAGGGAAATCCGTAAAAATTCGTCGGATTCCGACGAAGCCAATTCTCGATGCGTTGCGACCGGCAAGCTTCCAGTAGCTATCCCGGCCGAGTTCTCACGAATTATTGGACTCGGATCCGAAATTTCACCACTTTTTATGATTTCTCGATTTTGGTGATTTTCCCTAGTGGTGCCCCTAGGGAAATCCGTAAAAATTCGTCGGATTCCGACGAAGCCAATTCTCGATGCGTTGCGACCGGCAAGCTTCCAGTAGCTATCCCGGCCGAGTTCTCCCGAATTATTGGACTCGGATCCGAAATTTCACCACTTTTTACGATTTCTCGATTTTGGTGATTTTCCCTAGTGGTAACCCTAGGGAAATCCGTAAAAATTCGTCGGATTCCGACGAAGCCAATTCTCGATGCGTTGCGACCGGCAAGCTTCCAGTAGCTATCCCGGCCGAGTTCTCCCGAATTATTGGACCCGGATCCGAAATTTCACCACTTTTTACGATTTCTCGATTTTGGTGATTTTCCCTAGTGGTGCCCCTAGGGAAATCCGTAAAAATTCGTCTGATTCCGACGAAGCCAATTCTCGATGCGTTGCGACCGGCAAGCTTCCAGTAGCTATCCCGGCCGAGTTCTCCCGAATTATTGGACTCGGATCCGAAATTTCACCACTTTTTACGATTTCTCGATTTTGGTGATTTTCCCTAGTGGTACCCCTAGGGAAATCCGTAAAAATTCGTCGGATTCCGACGAAGCCAATTCTCGATGCGTTGCGACCGGCAAGTTTCCAGTAGCTATCCCGGCCGAGTTCTCCCGAATTATTGGACTCGGATCCGAAATTTCACCACTTTTTACGATTTCTCGATTTTGGTGATTTTCCCTAGTGGTACCCCTAGGGAAATCCGTAAAAATTCGTCGGATTCCGACGAAGCCAATTCTCGATGCGTTGCGACCGGCAAGCTTCCAGTAGCTATCCCGGCCGAGTTCTCCCGAATTATTGGACTCGGATCCGAAATTTCACCACTTTTTACGATTTCTCGATTTTGGTGATTTTCCCTAGTGGTACCCCTAGGGAAATCCGTAAAAATTCGTCGGATTCCGACGAAGCCAATTCTCGATGCGTTGCGACCGGCAAGCTTCCAGTAGCTATCCCGGCCGAGTTCTCCCGAATTATTGGACTCGGATCCGAAATTTCACCACTTTTTACGATTTCTCGATTTTGGTGATTTTTCCCTAGTGGTACCCCTAGGGAAATCCGTAAAAATTCGTCGGATTCCGACGAAGCCAATTCTCGATGCGTTGCGACCGGCAAGCTTCCAGTAGCTATCCCGGCCGAGTTCTCCCGAATTATTGGACTCGGATCCGAAATTTCACCACTTTTTACGATTTCTCGATTTTGGTGATTTTCCCTAGTGGTGCCCCTAGGGAAATCCGTAAAAATTCGTCGGATTCCGACGAAGCCAATTCTCGATGCGTTGCGACCGGCAAGCTTCCAGTAGCTATCCCGGCCGAGTTCTCCCGAATTATTGGACTCGGATCCGAAATTTCACCACTTTTTACGATTTCTCGATTTTGGTGATTTTCCCTAGTGGTACCCCTAGGGAAATCCGTAAAAATTCGTCGGATTCGACGGAGCCAATTCTCGATGCGTTGCGACCGGCAAGCTTCCAGTAGCTATCCCGGCCGAGTTCTCCCGAATTATTGGACTCGGATCCGAAATTTCACCACTTTTTACGATTTCTCGATTTTGGTGATTTTCCCTAGTGGTGCCCCTAGGGAAATCCGTAAAAATTCGTCGGATTCCGACGAAGCCAATTCTCGATGCGTTGCGACCGGCAAGCTTCCAGTAGCTATCCCGGCCGAGTTCTCCCGAATTATTGGACCCGGATCCGAAATTTCACCACTTTTTACGATTTCTCGATTTTGGTGATTTTCCCTAGTGGTGCCCCTAGGGAAATCCGTAAAAATTCGTCGGATTCCGACGAAGCCAATTCTCGATGCGTTGCGACCGGCAAGCTTCCAGTAGCTATCCCGGCCGAGTTCTCCCGAATTATTGGACTCGGATCCGAAATTTCACCACTTTTTACGATTTCTCGATTTTGGTGATTTTCCCTAGTGGTGCCCCTAGGGAAATCCGTAAAAATTCGTCGGATTCCGACGAAGCCAATTCTCGATGCGTTGCGACCGGCAAGATTCCAGTAGCTATCCCGGCCGAGTTCTCCCGAATTATTGGACCCGGATCCGAAATTTCACCACTTTTTACGATTTCTCGATTTTGGTGATTTTCCCTAGTGGTGCCCCTAGGGAAATCCGTAAAAATTCGTCGGATTCCGACGAAGCCAATTCTCGATGCGTTGCGACCGGCAAGCTTCCAGTAGCTATCCCGGCCGAGTTCTCCCGAATTATTGGACCCGGATCCGAAATTTCACCACTTTTTACGATTTCTCGATTTTGGTGATTTTCCCTAGTGGTACCCCTAGGGAAATCCGTAAAAATTCGTCGGATTCCGACGAAGCCAATTCTCGATGCGTTGCGACCGGCAAGCTTCCAGTAGCTATCCCGGCCGAGTTCTCCCGAATTATTGGACTCGGATCCGAAATTTCACCACTTTTTACGATTTCTCGATTTTGGTGATTTTCCCTAGTGGTGCCCCTAGGGAAATCCGTAAAAATTCGTCGGATTCCGACGAAGCCAATTCTCGATGCGTTGCGACCGGTAAGCTTCCAGTAGCTATCCCGGCCGAGTTCTCCCGAATTATTGGACTCGGATCCGAAATTTCACCACTTTTTACGATTTCTCGATTTTGGTGATTTTCCCTAGTGGTACCCCTAGGGAAATCCGTAAAAATTCGTCGGATTCCGACGAAGCCAATTCTCGATGCGTTGCGACCGGCAAGCTTCCAGTAGCTATCCCGGCCGAGTTCTCCCGAATTATTGGACTCGGATCCGAAATTTCACCACTTTTTACGATTTCTCGATTTTGGTGATTTTCCCTAGTGGTACCCCTAGGGAAATCCGTAAAAATTCGTCGGATTCAGACGAAGCCAATTCTCGATGCGTTGCGACCGGCAAGCTTCCAGTAGCTATCCCGGCCGAGTTCTCCCGAATTATTGGACTCGGATCCGAAATTTCACCACTTTTTACGATTTCTCGATTTTGGTGATTTTCCCTAGTGGTACCCCTAGGGAAATCCGTAAAAATTCGTCGGATTCCGACGAAGCCAATTCTCGATGCGTTGCGACCCGGCAAGCTTCCAGTAGCTATCCCGGCCGAGTTCTCCCGAATTATTGGACTCGGATCCGAAATTTCACCACTTTTTACGATTTCTCGATTTTGGTGATTTTCCCTAGTGGTACCCCTAGGGAAATCCGTAAAAATTCGTCGGATTCCGACGAAGCCAATTCTCGATGCGTTGCGACCGGCAAGCTTCCAGTAGCTATCCCGGCCGAGTTCTCCCGAATTATTGGACTCAGATCCGAAATTTCACCACTTTTTACGATTTCTCGATTTTGGTGATTTTCCCTAGTGGTGCCCCTAGGGAAATCCGTAAAAATTCGTCGGATTCCGACGAAGCCAATTCTCGATGCGTTGCGACCGGCAAGCTTCCAGTAGCTATCCCGGCCGAGTTCTCCCGAATTATTGGACTCGGATCCGAAATTTCACCACTTTTTACGATTTCTCGATTTTGGTGATTTTCCCTAGTGGTACCCCTAGGGAAATCCGTAAAAATTCGTCGGATTCCGACGAAGCCAATTCTCGATGCGTTGCGACCGGCAAGCTTCCAGTAGCTATCCCGGCCGAGTTCTCCCGAATTATTGGACTCGGATCCGAAATTTCACCACTTTTTACGATTTCTCGATTTTGGTGATTTTCCCTAGTGGTACCCCTAGGGAAATCCGTAAAAATTCGTCGGATTCCGACGAAGCCAATTCTCGATGCGTTGCGACCGGCAAGCTTCCAGTAGCTATCCCGGCCGAGTTCTCCCGAATTATTGGACTCGGATCCGAAATTTCACCACTTTTTACGATTTCTCGATTTTGGTGATTTTCCCTAGTGGTGCCCCTAGGGAAATCCGTAAAAATTCGTCGGATTCGACGAAGCCAATTCTCGATGCGTTGCGACCGGCAAGCTTCCAGTAGCTATCCCGCCGAGTTCTCCCGAATTATTGGACTCGGATCCGAAATTTCACCACTTTTTACGATTTCTCGATTTTGGTGATTTTCCCTAGTGGTACCCCTAGGGAAATCCGTAAAAATTCGTCGGATTCCGACGAAGCCAATTCTCGATGCGTTGCGACCGGCAAGCTTCCAGTAGCTATCCCGGCCGAGTTCTCCCGAATTATTGGACTCGGATCCGAAATTTCACCACTTTTTACGATTTCTCGATTTTGGTGATTTTCCCTAGTGGTACCCCTAGGGAAATCCGTAAAAATTCGTCGGATTCCGACGAAGCCAATTCTCGATGCGTTGCGACCGGCAAGCTTCCAGTAGCTATCCCGGCCGAGTTCTCCCGAATTATTGGACTCGGATCCGAAATTTCACCACTTTTTACGATTTCTCGATTTTGGTGATTTTCCCTAGTGGTACCCCTAGGGAAATCCGTAAAAATTCGTCGGATTCCGACGAAGCCAATTCTCGATGCGTTGCGACCGGCAAGCTTCCAGTAGCTATCCCGGCCGAGTTCTCCCGAATTATTGGACTCCGGATCCGAAATTTCACCACTTTTTACGATTTCTCGATTTGGTGATTTTCCCTAGTGGTACCCCTAGGGAAATCCGTAAAAATTCGTCGGATTCCGACGAAGCCAATTCTCGATGCGTTGCGACCGGCAAGCTTCCAGTAGCTATCCCGGCCGAGTTCTCCCGAATTATTGGACTCGGATCCGAAATTTCACCACTTTTTACGATTTCTCGATTTTGGTGATTTTCCCTAGTGGTACCCCTAGGGAAATCCGTAAAAATTCGTCGGATTCCGACGAAGCCAATTCTCGATGCGTTGCGACCGGCAAGCTTCCAGTAGCTATCCCGGCCGAGTTCTCCCGAATTATTGGACTCGGATCCGAAATTTCACCACTTTTTACGATTTCTCGATTTTGGTGATTTTCCCTAGTGGTGCCCCTAGGGAAATCCGTAAAAATTCGTCGGATTCCGACGAAGCCAATTCTCGATGCGTTGCGACCGGCAAGCTTCCAGTAGCTAATCCCGGCCGAGTTCTCCCGAATTATTGGACTCGGATCCGAAATTTCACCACTTTTTACGATTTCTCGATTTTGGTGATTTTCCCTAGTGGTGCCCCTAGGGAAATCCGTAAAAATTCGTCGGATTCCGACGAAGCCAATTCTCGATGCGTTGCGACCGGCAAGCTTCCAGTAGCTATCCCGGCCGAGTTCTCCCGAATTATTGGACTCGGATCCGAAATTTCACCACTTTTTACGATTTCTCGATTTTGGTGATTTTCCCTAGTGGTGCCCCTAGGGAAATCCGTAAAAATTCGTCGGATTCCGACGAAGCCAATTCTCGATGCGTTGCGACCGGCAAGCTTCCAGTAGCTATCCCGGCCGAGTTCTCCCCGAATTATTGGACTCGGATCCGAAATTTCACCACTTTTTACGATTTCTCGATTTTGGTGATTTTCCCTAGTGGTGCCCCTAGGGAAATCCGTAAAAATTCGTCGGATTCCGACGAAGCCAATTCTCGATGCGTTGCGACCGGCAAGCTTCCAGTAGCTATCCCGGCCGAGTTCTCCCGAATTATTGGACTCGGATCCGAAATTTCACCACTTTTTACGATTTCTCGATTTTGGTGATTTTCCCTAGTGGTGCCCCTAGGGAAATCCGTAAAAATTCGTCGGATTCCGACGAAGCCAATTCTCGATGCGTTGCGACCGGCAAGCTTCCAGTAGCTATCCCGGCCGAGTTCTCCCGAATTATTGGACTCGGATCCGAAATTTCACCACTTTTTACGATTTCTCGATTTTGGTGATTTTCCCTAGTGGTACCCCTAGGGAAATCCGTAAAAATTCGTCGGATTCCGACGAAGCCAATTCTCGATGCGTTGCGACCGGCAAGCTTCCAGTAGCTATCCCGGCCGAGTTCTCCCGAATTATTGGACTCGGATCCGAAATTTCACCACTTTTTACGATTTCTCGATTTTGGTGATTTTCCCTAGTGGTACCCCTAGGGAAATCCGTAAAAATTCGTCGGATTCCGACGAAGCCAATTCTCGATGCGTTGCGACCGGCAAGCTTCCAGTAGCTATCCCGGCCGAGTTCTCCCGAATTATTGGACTCGGATCCGAAATTTCACCACTTTTTACGATTTCTCGATTTTGGTGATTTTCCCTAGTGGTACCCCTAGGGAAATCCGTAAAAATTCGTCGGATTCCGACGAAGCCAATTCTCGATGCGTTGCGACCGGCAAGCTTCCAGTAGCTATCCCGGCCGAGTTCTCCCGAATTATTGGACTCGGATCCGAAATTTCACCACTTTTTACGATTTCTCGATTTTGGTGATTTTCCCTAGTGGTACCCCTAGGGAAATCCGTAAAAATTCGTCGGATTCCGACGAAGCCAATTCTCGATGCGTTGCGACCGGCAAGCTTCCAGTAGCTATCCCGGCCGAGTTCTCCCGAATTATTGGACTCGGATCCGAAATTTCACCACTTTTTACGATTTCTCGATTTTGGTGATTTTCCCTAGTGGTACCCCTAGGGAAATCCGTAAAAATTCGTCGGATTCCGACGAAGCCAATTCTCGATGCGTTGCGACCGGCAAGCTTCCAGTAGCTATCCCGGCCGAGTTCTCCCGAATTATTGGACTCGGATCCGAAATTTCACCACTTTTTACGATTTCTCGATTTTGGTGATTTTCCCTAGTGGTACCCCTAGGGAAATCCGTAAAAATTCGTCGGATTCCGACGAAGCCAATTCTCGATGCGTTGCGACCGGCAAGCTCTCAGTAGCTATCCCGGCCGAGTTCTCCCGAATTATTGGACTCGGATCCGAAATTTCACCACTTTTTACGATTTCTCGATTTTGGTGATTTTCCCTAGTGGTACCCCTAGGGAAATCCGTAAAAATTCGTCGGATTCCGACGAAGCCAATTCTCGATGCGTTGCGACCGGCAAGCTTCCAGTAGCTATCCCGGCCGAGTTCTCCCGAATTATTGGACTCGGATCCGAAATTTCACCACTTTTTACGATTTCTCGATTTTGGTGATTTTCCCTAGTGGTACCCCTAGGGAAATCCGTAAAAATTCGTCGGATTCCGACGAAGCCAATTCTCGATGCGTTGCGACCGGCAAGCTTCCAGTAGCTATCCCGGCCGAGTTCTCCCGAATTATTGGACTCGGATCCGAAATTTCACCACTTTTTACGATTTCTCGATTTTGGTGATTTTCCCTAGTGGTACCCCTAGGGAAATCCGTAAAAATTCGTCGGATTCCGACGAAGCCAATTCTCGATGCGTTGCGACCGGCAAGCTTCCAGTAGCTATCCCGGCCGAGTTCTCCCGAATTATTGGACTCGGATCCGAAATTTCACCACTTTTTACGATTTCTCGATTTTGGTGATTTTCCCTAGTGGTACCCCTAGGGAAATCCGTAAAAATTCGTCGGATTCCGACGAAGCCAATTCTCGATGCGTTGCGACCGGCAAGCTTCCAGTAGCTATCCCGGCCGAGTTCTCCCGAATTATTGGACTCGGATCCGAAATTTCACCACTTTTTACGATTTCTCGATTTTGGTGATTTTCCCTAGTGGTACCCCTAGGGAAATCCGTAAAAATTCGTCGGATTCCGACGAAGCCAATTCTCGATGCGTTGCGACCGGCAAGCTTCCAGTAGCTATCCCGGCCGAGTTCTCCCGAATTATTGGACTCGGATCCGAAATTTCACCACTTTTTACGATTTCTCGATTTTGGTGATTTTCCCTAGTGGTACCCCTAGGGAAATCCGTAAAAATTCGTCGGATTCCGACGAAGCCAATTCTCGATGCGTTGCGACCGGCAAGCTTCCAGTAGCTATCCCGGCCGAGTTCTCCCGAATTATTGGACTCGGATCCGAAATTTCACCACTTTTTACGATTTCTCGATTTTGGTGATTTTCCCTAGTGGTACCCCTAGGGAAATCCGTAAAAATTCGTCGGATTCCGACGAAGCCAATTCTCGATGCGTTGCGACCGGCAAGCTTCCAGTAGCTATCCCGGCCGAGTTCTCCCGAATTATTGGACTCGGATCCGAAATTTCACCACTTTTTACGATTTCTCGATTTTGGTGATTTTCCCTAGTGGTACCCCTAGGGAAATCCGTAAAAATTCGTCGGATTCCGACGAAGCCAATTCTCGATGCGTTGCGACCGGCAAGCTTCCAGTAGCTATCCCGGCCGAGTTCTCCCGAATTATTGGACTCGGATCCGAAATTTCACCACTTTTTACGATTTCTCGATTTTGGTGATTTTCCCTAGTGGTACCCCTAGGGAAATCCGTAAAAATTCGTCGGATTCCGACGAAGCCAATTCTCGATGCGTTGCGACCGGCAAGCTTCCAGTAGCTATCCCGGCCGAGTTCTCCCGAATTATTGGACTCGGATCCGAAATTTCACCACTTTTTACGATTTCTCGATTTTGGTGATTTTCCCTAGTGGTACCCCTAGGGAAATCCGTAAAAATTCGTCGGATTCCGACGAAGCCAATTCTCGATGCGTTGCGACCGGCAAGCTTCCAGTAGCTATCCCGGCCGAGTTCTCCCGAATTATTGGACTCGGATCCGAAATTTCACCACTTTTTACGATTTCTCGATTTTGGTGATTTTCCCTAGTGGTACCCCTAGGGAAATCCGTAAAAATTCGTCGGATTCCGACGAAGCCAATTCTCGATGCGTTGCGACCGGCAAGCTTCCAGTAGCTATCCCGGCCGAGTTCTCCCGAATTATTGGACTCGGATCCGAAATTTCACCACTTTTTACGATTTCTCGATTTTGGTGATTTTCCCTAGTGGTACCCCTAGGGAAATCCGTAAAAATTCGTCGGATTCCGACGAAGCCAATTCTCGATGCGTTGCGACCGGCAAGCTTCCAGTAGCTATCCCGGCCGAGTTCTCCCGAATTATTGGACTCGGATCCGAAATTTCACCACTTTTTACGATTTCTCGATTTTGGTGATTTTCCCTAGTGGTACCCCTAGGGAAATCCGTAAAAATTCGTCGGATTCCGACGAAGCCAATTCTCGATGCGTTGCGACCGGCAAGCTTCCAGTAGCTATCCCGGCCGAGTTCTCCCGAATTATTGGACTCGGATCCGAAATTTCACCACTTTTTACGATTTCTCGATTTTGGTGATTTTCCCTAGTGGTACCCCTAGGGAAATCCGTAAAAATTCGTCGGATTCCGACGAAGCCAATTCTCGATGCGTTGCGACCGGCAAGCTTCCAGTAGCTATCCCGGCCGAGTTCTCCCGAATTATTGGACTCGGATCCGAAATTTCACCACTTTTTACGATTTCTCGATTTTGGTGATTTTCCCTAGTGGTACCCCTAGGGAAATCCGTAAAAATTCGTCGGATTCCGACGAAGCCAATTCTCGATGCGTTGCGACCGGCAAGCTTCCAGTAGCTATCCCGGCCGAGTTCTCCCGAATTATTGGACTCGGATCCGAAATTTCACCACTTTTTACGATTTCTCGATTTTGGTGATTTTCCCTAGTGGTACCCCTAGGGAAATCCGTAAAAATTCGTCGGATTCCGACGAAGCCAATTCTCGATGCGTTGCGACCGGCAAGCTTCCAGTAGCTATCCCGGCCGAGTTCTCCCGAATTATTGGACTCGGATCCGAAATTTCACCACTTTTTACGATTTCTCGATTTTGGTGATTTTCCCTAGTGGTACCCCTAGGGAAATCCGTAAAAATTCGTCGGATTCCGACGAAGCCAATTCTCGATGCGTTGCGACCGGCAAGCTTCCAGTAGCTATCCCGGCCGAGTTCTCCCGAATTATTGGACTCGGATCCGAAATTTCACCACTTTTTACGATTTCTCGATTTTGGTGATTTTCCCTAGTGGTACCCCTAGGGAAATCCGTAAAAATTCGTCGGATTCCGACGAAGCCAATTCTCGATGCGTTGCGACCGGCAAGCTTCCAGTAGCTATCCCGGCCGAGTTCTCCCGAATTATTGGACTCGGATCCGAAATTTCACCACTTTTTACGATTTCTCGATTTTGGTGATTTTCCCTAGTGGTACCCCTAGGGAAATCCGTAAAAATTCGTCGGATTCCGACGAAGCCAATTCTCGATGCGTTGCGACCGGCAAGCTTCCAGTAGCTATCCCGGCCGAGTTCTCCCGAATTATTGGACTCGGATCCGAAATTTCACCACTTTTTACGATTTCTCGATTTTGGTGATTTTCCCTAGTGGTACCCCTAGGGAAATCCGTAAAAATTCGTCGGATTCCGACGAAGCCAATTCTCGATGCGTTGCGACCGGCAAGCTTCCAGTAGCTATCCCGGCCGAGTTCTCCCGAATTATTGGACTCGGATCCGAAATTTCACCACTTTTTACGATTTCTCGATTTTGGTGATTTTCCCTAGTGGTACCCCTAGGGAAATCCGTAAAAATTCGTCGGATTCCGACGAAGCCAATTCTCGATGCGTTGCGACCGGCAAGCTTCCAGTAGCTATCCCGGCCGAGTTCTCCCGAATTATTGGACTCGGATCCGAAATTTCACCACTTTTTACGATTTCTCGATTTTGGTGATTTTCCCTAGTGGTACCCCTAGGGAAATCCGTAAAAATTCGTCGGATTCCGACGAAGCCAATTCTCGATGCGTTGCGACCGGCAAGCTTCCAGTAGCTATCCCGGCCGAGTTCTCCCGAATTATTGGACTCGGATCCGAAATTTCACCACTTTTTACGATTTCTCGATTTTGGTGATTTTCCCTAGTGGTACCCCTAGGGAAATCCGTAAAAATTCGTCGGATTCCGACGAAGCCAATTCTCGATGCGTTGCGACCGGCAAGCTTCCAGTAGCTATCCCGGCCGAGTTCTCCCGAATTATTGGACTCGGATCCGAAATTTCACCACTTTTTACGATTTCTCGATTTTGGTGATTTTCCCTAGTGGTACCCCTAGGGAAATCCGTAAAAATTCGTCGGATTCCGACGAAGCCAATTCTCGATGCGTTGCGACCGGCAAGCTTCCAGTAGCTATCCCGGCCGAGTTCTCCCGAATTATTGGACTCGGATCCGAAATTTCACCACTTTTTACGATTTCTCGATTTTGGTGATTTTCCCTAGTGGTACCCCTAGGGAAATCCGTAAAAATTCGTCGGATTCCGACGAAGCCAATTCTCGATGCGTTGCGACCGGCAAGCTTCCAGTAGCTATCCCGGCCGAGTTCTCCCGAATTATTGGACTCGGATCCGAAATTTCACCACTTTTTACGATTTCTCGATTTTGGTGATTTTCCCTAGTGGTACCCCTAGGGAAATCCGTAAAAATTCGTCGGATTCCGACGAAGCCAATTCTCGATGCGTTGCGACCGGCAAGCTTCCAGTAGCTATCCCGGCCGAGTTCTCCCGAATTATTGGACTCGGATCCGAAATTTCACCACTTTTTACGATTTCTCGATTTTGGTGATTTTCCCTAGTGGTACCCCTAGGGAAATCCGTAAAAATTCGTCGGATTCCGACGAAGCCAATTCTCGATGCGTTGCGACCGGCAAGCTTCCAGTAGCTATCCCGGCCGAGTTCTCCCGAATTATTGGACTCGGATCCGAAATTTCACCACTTTTTACGATTTCTCGATTTTGGTGATTTTCCCTAGTGGTACCCCTAGGGAAATCCGTAAAAATTCGTCGGATTCCGACGAAGCCAATTCTCGATGCGTTGCGACCGGCAAGCTTCCAGTAGCTATCCCGGCCGAGTTCTCCCGAATTATTGGACTCGGATCCGAAATTTCACCACTTTTTACGATTTCTCGATTTTGGTGATTTTCCCTAGTGGTACCCCTAGGGAAATCCGTAAAAATTCGTCGGATTCCGACGAAGCCAATTCTCGATGCGTTGCGACCGGCAAGCTTCCAGTAGCTATCCCGGCCGAGTTCTCCCGAATTATTGGACTCGGATCCGAAATTTCACCACTTTTTACGATTTCTCGATTTTGGTGATTTTCCCTAGTGGTACCCCTAGGGAAATCCGTAAAAATTCGTCGGATTCCGACGAAGCCAATTCTCGATGCGTTGCGACCGGCAAGCTTCCAGTAGCTATCCCGGCCGAGTTCTCCCGAATTATTGGACTCGGATCCGAAATTTCACCACTTTTTACGATTTCTCGATTTTGGTGATTTTCCCTAGTGGTACCCCTAGGGAAATCCGTAAAAATTCGTCGGATTCCGACGAAGCCAATTCTCGATGCGTTGCGACCGGCAAGCTTCCAGTAGCTATCCCGGCCGAGTTCTCCCGAATTATTGGACTCGGATCCGAAATTTCACCACTTTTTACGATTTCTCGATTTTGGTGATTTTCCCTAGTGGTACCCCTAGGGAAATCCGTAAAAATTCGTCGGATTCCGACGAAGCCAATTCTCGATGCGTTGCGACCGGCAAGCTTCCAGTAGCTATCCCGGCCGAGTTCTCCCGAATTATTGGACTCGGATCCGAAATTTCACCACTTTTTACGATTTCTCGATTTTGGTGATTTTCCCTAGTGGTACCCCTAGGGAAATCCGTAAAAATTCGTCGGATTCCGACGAAGCCAATTCTCGATGCGTTGCGACCGGCAAGCTTCCAGTAGCTATCCCGGCCGAGTTCTCCCGAATTATTGGACTCGGATCCGAAATTTCACCACTTTTTACGATTTCTCGATTTTGGTGATTTTCCCTAGTGGTACCCCTAGGGAAATCCGTAAAAATTCGTCGGATTCCGACGAAGCCAATTCTCGATGCGTTGCGACCGGCAAGCTTCCAGTAGCTATCCCGGCCGAGTTCTCCCGAATTATTGGACTCGGATCCGAAATTTCACCACTTTTTACGATTTCTCGATTTTGGTGATTTTCCCTAGTGGTACCCCTAGGGAAATCCGTAAAAATTCGTCGGATTCCGACGAAGCCAATTCTCGATGCGTTGCGA
Organism: Excoecaria cochinchinensis; assembly: GCA_947683425.1. NCBI lineage: Eukaryota > Viridiplantae > Streptophyta > Magnoliopsida > Malpighiales > Euphorbiaceae > Excoecaria > Excoecaria cochinchinensis. The sequence goes on along the minus strand of CANTUQ010000370.1, from coordinate 14,876 downwards.
CCGGCAAGCTTCCAGTAGCTATCCCGGCCGAGTTCTCCCGAATTATTGGACTCGGATCCGAAATTTCACCACTTTTTACGATTTCTCGATTTTGGTGATTTTCCCTAGTGGTACCCCTAGGGAAATCCGTAAAAATTCGTCGGATTCCGACGAAGCCAATTCTCGATGCGTTGCGACCGGCAAGCTTCCAGTAGCTATCCCGGCCGAGTTCTCCCGAATTATTGGACTCGGATCCGAAATTTCACCACTTTTTACGATTTCTCGATTTTGGTGATTTTCCCTAGTGGTACCCCTAGGGAAATCCGTAAAAATTCGTCGGATTCCGACGAAGCCAATTCTCGATGCGTTGCGACCGGCAAGCTTCCAGTAGCTATCCCGGCCGAGTTCTCCCGAATTATTGGACTCGGATCCGAAATTTCACCACTTTTTACGATTTCTCGATTTTGGTGATTTTCCCTAGTGGTACCCCTAGGGAAATCCGTAAAAATTCGTCGGATTCCGACGAAGCCAATTCTCGATGCGTTGCGACCGGCAAGCTTCCAGTAGCTATCCCGGCCGAGTTCTCCCGAATTATTGGACTCGGATCCGAAATTTCACCACTTTTTACGATTTCTCGATTTTGGTGATTTTCCCTAGTGGTACCCCTAGGGAAATCCGTAAAAATTCGTCGGATTCCGACGAAGCCAATTCTCGATGCGTTGCGACCGGCAAGCTTCCAGTAGCTATCCCGGCCGAGTTCTCCCGAATTATTGGACTCGGATCCGAAATTTCACCACTTTTTACGATTTCTCGATTTTGGTGATTTTCCCTAGTGGTACCCCTAGGGAAATCCGTAAAAATTCGTCGGATTCCGACGAAGCCAATTCTCGATGCGTTGCGACCGGCAAGCTTCCAGTAGCTATCCCGGCCGAGTTCTCCCGAATTATTGGACTCGGATCCGAAATTTCACCACTTTTTACGATTTCTCGATTTTGGTGATTTTCCCTAGTGGTACCCCTAGGGAAATCCGTAAAAATTCGTCGGATTCCGACGAAGCCAATTCTCGATGCGTTGCGACCGGCAAGCTTCCAGTAGCTATCCCGGCCGAGTTCTCCCGAATTATTGGACTCGGATCCGAAATTTCACCACTTTTTACGATTTCTCGATTTTGGTGATTTTCCCTAGTGGTACCCCTAGGGAAATCCGTAAAAATTCGTCGGATTCCGACGAAGCCAATTCTCGATGCGTTGCGACCGGCAAGCTTCCAGTAGCTATCCCGGCCGAGTTCTCCCGAATTATTGGACTCGGATCCGAAATTTCACCACTTTTTACGATTTCTCGATTTTGGTGATTTTCCCTAGTGGTACCCCTAGGGAAATCCGTAAAAATTCGTCGGATTCCGACGAAGCCAATTCTCGATGCGTTGCGACCGGCAAGCTTCCAGTAGCTATCCCGGCCGAGTTCTCCCGAATTATTGGACTCGGATCCGAAATTTCACCACTTTTTACGATTTCTCGATTTTGGTGATTTTCCCTAGTGGTACCCCTAGGGAAATCCGTAAAAATTCGTCGGATTCCGACGAAGCCAATTCTCGATGCGTTGCGACCGGCAAGCTTCCAGTAGCTATCCCGGCCGAGTTCTCCCGAATTATTGGACTCGGATCCGAAATTTCACCACTTTTTACGATTTCTCGATTTTGGTGATTTTCCCTAGTGGTACCCCTAGGGAAATCCGTAAAAATTCGTCGGATTCCGACGAAGCCAATTCTCGATGCGTTGCGACCGGCAAGCTTCCAGTAGCTATCCCGGCCGAGTTCTCCCGAATTATTGGACTCGGATCCGAAATTTCACCACTTTTTACGATTTCTCGATTTTGGTGATTTTCCCTAGTGGTACCCCTAGGGAAATCCGTAAAAATTCGTCGGATTCCGACGAAGCCAATTCTCGATGCGTTGCGACCGGCAAGCTTCCAGTAGCTATCCCGGCCGAGTTCTCCCGAATTATTGGACTCGGATCCGAAATTTCACCACTTTTTACGATTTCTCGATTTTGGTGATTTTCCCTAGTGGTACCCCTAGGGAAATCCGTAAAAATTCGTCGGATTCCGACGAAGCCAATTCTCGATGCGTTGCGACCGGCAAGCTTCCAGTAGCTATCCCGGCCGAGTTCTCCCGAATTATTGGACTCGGATCCGAAATTTCACCACTTTTTACGATTTCTCGATTTTGGTGATTTTCCCTAGTGGTACCCCTAGGGAAATCCGTAAAAATTCGTCGGATTCCGACGAAGCCAATTCTCGATGCGTTGCGACCGGCAAGCTTCCAGTAGCTATCCCGGCCGAGTTCTCCCGAATTATTGGACTCGGATCCGAAATTTCACCACTTTTTACGATTTCTCGATTTTGGTGATTTTCCCTAGTGGTACCCCTAGGGAAATCCGTAAAAATTCGTCGGATTCCGACGAAGCCAATTCTCGATGCGTTGCGACCGGCAAGCTTCCAGTAGCTATCCCGGCCGAGTTCTCCCGAATTATTGGACTCGGATCCGAAATTTCACCACTTTTTACGATTTCTCGATTTTGGTGATTTTCCCTAGTGGTACCCCTAGGGAAATCCGTAAAAATTCGTCGGATTCCGACGAAGCCAATTCTCGATGCGTTGCGACCGGCAAGCTTCCAGTAGCTATCCCGGCCGAGTTCTCCCGAATTATTGGACTCGGATCCGAAATTTCACCACTTTTTACGATTTCTCGATTTTGGTGATTTTCCCTAGTGGTACCCCTAGGGAAATCCGTAAAAATTCGTCGGATTCCGACGAAGCCAATTCTCGATGCGTTGCGACCGGCAAGCTTCCAGTAGCTATCCCGGCCGAGTTCTCCCGAATTATTGGACTCGGATCCGAAATTTCACCACTTTTTACGATTTCTCGATTTTGGTGATTTTCCCTAGTGGTACCCCTAGGGAAATCCGTAAAAATTCGTCGGATTCCGACGAAGCCAATTCTCGATGCGTTGCGACCGGCAAGCTTCCAGTAGCTATCCCGGCCGAGTTCTCCCGAATTATTGGACTCGGATCCGAAATTTCACCACTTTTTACGATTTCTCGATTTTGGTGATTTTCCCTAGTGGTACCCCTAGGGAAATCCGTAAAAATTCGTCGGATTCCGACGAAGCCAATTCTCGATGCGTTGCGACCGGCAAGCTTCCAGTAGCTATCCCGGCCGAGTTCTCCCGAATTATTGGACTCGGATCCGAAATTTCACCACTTTTTACGATTTCTCGATTTTGGTGATTTTCCCTAGTGGTACCCCTAGGGAAATCCGTAAAAATTCGTCGGATTCCGACGAAGCCAATTCTCGATGCGTTGCGACCGGCAAGCTTCCAGTAGCTATCCCGGCCGAGTTCTCCCGAATTATTGGACTCGGATCCGAAATTTCACCACTTTTTACGATTTCTCGATTTTGGTGATTTTCCCTAGTGGTACCCCTAGGGAAATCCGTAAAAATTCGTCGGATTCCGACGAAGCCAATTCTCGATGCGTTGCGACCGGCAAGCTTCCAGTAGCTATCCCGGCCGAGTTCTCCCGAATTATTGGACTCGGATCCGAAATTTCACCACTTTTTACGATTTCTCGATTTTGGTGATTTTCCCTAGTGGTACCCCTAGGGAAATCCGTAAAAATTCGTCGGATTCCGACGAAGCCAATTCTCGATGCGTTGCGACCGGCAAGCTTCCAGTAGCTATCCCGGCCGAGTTCTCCCGAATTATTGGACTCGGATCCGAAATTTCACCACTTTTTACGATTTCTCGATTTTGGTGATTTTCCCTAGTGGTACCCCTAGGGAAATCCGTAAAAATTCGTCGGATTCCGACGAAGCCAATTCTCGATGCGTTGCGACCGGCAAGCTTCCAGTAGCTATCCCGGCCGAGTTCTCCCGAATTATTGGACTCGGATCCGAAATTTCACCACTTTTTACGATTTCTCGATTTTGGTGATTTTCCCTAGTGGTACCCCTAGGGAAATCCGTAAAAATTCGTCGGATTCCGACGAAGCCAATTCTCGATGCGTTGCGACCGGCAAGCTTCCAGTAGCTATCCCGGCCGAGTTCTCCCGAATTATTGGACTCGGATCCGAAATTTCACCACTTTTTACGATTTCTCGATTTTGGTGATTTTCCCTAGTGGTACCCCTAGGGAAATCCGTAAAAATTCGTCGGATTCCGACGAAGCCAATTCTCGATGCGTTGCGACCGGCAAGCTTCCAGTAGCTATCCCGGCCGAGTTCTCCCGAATTATTGGACTCGGATCCGAAATTTCACCACTTTTTACGATTTCTCGATTTTGGTGATTTTCCCTAGTGGTACCCCTAGGGAAATCCGTAAAAATTCGTCGGATTCCGACGAAGCCAATTCTCGATGCGTTGCGACCGGCAAGCTTCCAGTAGCTATCCCGGCCGAGTTCTCCCGAATTATTGGACTCGGATCCGAAATTTCACCACTTTTTACGATTTCTCGATTTTGGTGATTTTCCCTAGTGGTACCCCTAGGGAAATCCGTAAAAATTCGTCGGATTCCGACGAAGCCAATTCTCGATGCGTTGCGACCGGCAAGCTTCCAGTAGCTATCCCGGCCGAGTTCTCCCGAATTATTGGACTCGGATCCGAAATTTCACCACTTTTTACGATTTCTCGATTTTGGTGATTTTCCCTAGTGGTACCCCTAGGGAAATCCGTAAAAATTCGTCGGATTCCGACGAAGCCAATTCTCGATGCGTTGCGACCGGCAAGCTTCCAGTAGCTATCCCGGCCGAGTTCTCCCGAATTATTGGACTCGGATCCGAAATTTCACCACTTTTTACGATTTCTCGATTTTGGTGATTTTCCCTAGTGGTACCCCTAGGGAAATCCGTAAAAATTCGTCGGATTCCGACGAAGCCAATTCTCGATGCGTTGCGACCGGCAAGCTTCCAGTAGCTATCCCGGCCGAGTTCTCCCGAATTATTGGACTCGGATCCGAAATTTCACCACTTTTTACGATTTCTCGATTTTGGTGATTTTCCCTAGTGGTACCCCTAGGGAAATCCGTAAAAATTCGTCGGATTCCGACGAAGCCAATTCTCGATGCGTTGCGACCGGCAAGCTTCCAGTAGCTATCCCGGCCGAGTTCTCCCGAATTATTGGACTCGGATCCGAAATTTCACCACTTTTTACGATTTCTCGATTTTGGTGATTTTCCCTAGTGGTACCCCTAGGGAAATCCGTAAAAATTCGTCGGATTCCGACGAAGCCAATTCTCGATGCGTTGCGACCGGCAAGCTTCCAGTAGCTATCCCGGCCGAGTTCTCCCGAATTATTGGACTCGGATCCGAAATTTCACCACTTTTTACGATTTCTCGATTTTGGTGATTTTCCCTAGTGGTACCCCTAGGGAAATCCGTAAAAATTCGTCGGATTCCGACGAAGCCAATTCTCGATGCGTTGCGACCGGCAAGCTTCCAGTAGCTATCCCGGCCGAGTTCTCCCGAATTATTGGACTCGGATCCGAAATTTCACCACTTTTTACGATTTCTCGATTTTGGTGATTTTCCCTAGTGGTACCCCTAGGGAAATCCGTAAAAATTCGTCGGATTCCGACGAAGCCAATTCTCGATGCGTTGCGACCGGCAAGCTTCCAGTAGCTATCCCGGCCGAGTTCTCCCGAATTATTGGACTCGGATCCGAAATTTCACCACTTTTTACGATTTCTCGATTTTGGTGATTTTCCCTAGTGGTACCCCTAGGGAAATCCGTAAAAATTCGTCGGATTCCGACGAAGCCAATTCTCGATGCGTTGCGACCGGCAAGCTTCCAGTAGCTATCCCGGCCGAGTTCTCCCGAATTATTGGACTCGGATCCGAAATTTCACCACTTTTTACGATTTCTCGATTTTGGTGATTTTCCCTAGTGGTACCCCTAGGGAAATCCGTAAAAATTCGTCGGATTCCGACGAAGCCAATTCTCGATGCGTTGCGACCGGCAAGCTTCCAGTAGCTATCCCGGCCGAGTTCTCCCGAATTATTGGACTCGGATCCGAAATTTCACCACTTTTTACGATTTCTCGATTTTGGTGATTTTCCCTAGTGGTACCCCTAGGGAAATCCGTAAAAATTCGTCGGATTCCGACGAAGCCAATTCTCGATGCGTTGCGACCGGCAAGCTTCCAGTAGCTATCCCGGCCGAGTTCTCCCGAATTATTGGACTCGGATCCGAAATTTCACCACTTTTTACGATTTCTCGATTTTGGTGATTTTCCCTAGTGGTACCCCTAGGGAAATCCGTAAAAATTCGTCGGATTCCGACGAAGCCAATTCTCGATGCGTTGCGACCGGCAAGCTTCCAGTAGCTATCCCGGCCGAGTTCTCCCGAATTATTGGACTCGGATCCGAAATTTCACCACTTTTTACGATTTCTCGATTTTGGTGATTTTCCCTAGTGGTACCCCTAGGGAAATCCGTAAAAATTCGTCGGATTCCGACGAAGCCAATTCTCGATGCGTTGCGACCGGCAAGCTTCCAGTAGCTATCCCGGCCGAGTTCTCCCGAATTATTGGACTCGGATCCGAAATTTCACCACTTTTTACGATTTCTCGATTTTGGTGATTTTCCCTAGTGGTACCCCTAGGGAAATCCGTAAAAATTCGTCGGATTCCGACGAAGCCAATTCTCGATGCGTTGCGACCGGCAAGCTTCCAGTAGCTATCCCGGCCGAGTTCTCCCGAATTATTGGACTCGGATCCGAAATTTCACCACTTTTTACGATTTCTCGATTTTGGTGATTTTCCCTAGTGGTACCCCTAGGGAAATCCGTAAAAATTCGTCGGATTCCGACGAAGCCAATTCTCGATGCGTTGCGACCGGCAAGCTTCCAGTAGCTATCCCGGCCGAGTTCTCCCGAATTATTGGACTCGGATCCGAAATTTCACCACTTTTTACGATTTCTCGATTTTGGTGATTTTCCCTAGTGGTACCCCTAGGGAAATCCGTAAAAATTCGTCGGATTCCGACGAAGCCAATTCTCGATGCGTTGCGACCGGCAAGCTTCCAGTAGCTATCCCGGCCGAGTTCTCCCGAATTATTGGACTCGGATCCGAAATTTCACCACTTTTTACGATTTCTCGATTTTGGTGATTTTCCCTAGTGGTACCCCTAGGGAAATCCGTAAAAATTCGTCGGATTCCGACGAAGCCAATTCTCGATGCGTTGCGACCGGCAAGCTTCCAGTAGCTATCCCGGCCGAGTTCTCCCGAATTATTGGACTCGGATCCGAAATTTCACCACTTTTTACGATTTCTCGATTTTGGTGATTTTCCCTAGTGGTACCCCTAGGGAAATCCGTAAAAATTCGTCGGATTCCGACGAAGCCAATTCTCGATGCGTTGCGACCGGCAAGCTTCCAGTAGCTATCCCGGCCGAGTTCTCCCGAATTATTGGACTCGGATCCGAAATTTCACCACTTTTTACGATTTCTCGATTTTGGTGATTTTCCCTAGTGGTACCCCTAGGGAAATCCGTAAAAATTCGTCGGATTCCGACGAAGCCAATTCTCGATGCGTTGCGACCGGCAAGCTTCCAGTAGCTATCCCGGCCGAGTTCTCCCGAATTATTGGACTCGGATCCGAAATTTCACCACTTTTTACGATTTCTCGATTTTGGTGATTTTCCCTAGTGGTACCCCTAGGGAAATCCGTAAAAATTCGTCGGATTCCGACGAAGCCAATTCTCGATGCGTTGCGACCGGCAAGCTTCCAGTAGCTATCCCGGCCGAGTTCTCCCGAATTATTGGACTCGGATCCGAAATTTCACCACTTTTTACGATTTCTCGATTTTGGTGATTTTCCCTAGTGGTACCCCTAGGGAAATCCGTAAAAATTCGTCGGATTCCGACGAAGCCAATTCTCGATGCGTTGCGACCGGCAAGCTTCCAGTAGCTATCCCGGCCGAGTTCTCCCGAATTATTGGACTCGGATCCGAAATTTCACCACTTTTTACGATTTCTCGATTTTGGTGATTTTCCCTAGTGGTACCCCTAGGGAAATCCGTAAAAATTCGTCGGATTCCGACGAAGCCAATTCTCGATGCGTTGCGACCGGCAAGCTTCCAGTAGCTATCCCGGCCGAGTTCTCCCGAATTATTGGACTCGGATCCGAAATTTCACCACTTTTTACGATTTCTCGATTTTGGTGATTTTCCCTAGTGGTACCCCTAGGGAAATCCGTAAAAATTCGTCGGATTCCGACGAAGCCAATTCTCGATGCGTTGCGACCGGCAAGCTTCCAGTAGCTATCCCGGCCGAGTTCTCCCGAATTATTGGACTCGGATCCGAAATTTCACCACTTTTTACGATTTCTCGATTTTGGTGATTTTCCCTAGTGGTACCCCTAGGGAAATCCGTAAAAATTCGTCGGATTCCGACGAAGCCAATTCTCGATGCGTTGCGACCGGCAAGCTTCCAGTAGCTATCCCGGCCGAGTTCTCCCGAATTATTGGACTCGGATCCGAAATTTCACCACTTTTTACGATTTCTCGATTTTGGTGATTTTCCCTAGTGGTACCCCTAGGGAAATCCGTAAAAATTCGTCGGATTCCGACGAAGCCAATTCTCGATGCGTTGCGACCGGCAAGCTTCCAGTAGCTATCCCGGCCGAGTTCTCCCGAATTATTGGACTCGGATCCGAAATTTCACCACTTTTTACGATTTCTCGATTTTGGTGATTTTCCCTAGTGGTACCCCTAGGGAAATCCGTAAAAATTCGTCGGATTCCGACGAAGCCAATTCTCGATGCGTTGCGACCGGCAAGCTTCCAGTAGCTATCCCGGCCGAGTTCTCCCGAATTATTGGACTCGGATCCGAAATTTCACCACTTTTTACGATTTCTCGATTTTGGTGATTTTCCCTAGTGGTACCCCTAGGGAAATCCGTAAAAATTCGTCGGATTCCGACGAAGCCAATTCTCGATGCGTTGCGACCGGCAAGCTTCCAGTAGCTATCCCGGCCGAGTTCTCCCGAATTATTGGACTCGGATCCGAAATTTCACCACTTTTTACGATTTCTCGATTTTGGTGATTTTCCCTAGTGGTACCCCTAGGGAAATCCGTAAAAATTCGTCGGATTCCGACGAAGCCAATTCTCGATGCGTTGCGACCGGCAAGCTTCCAGTAGCTATCCCGGCCGAGTTCTCCCGAATTATTGGACTCGGATCCGAAATTTCACCACTTTTTACGATTTCTCGATTTTGGTGATTTTCCCTAGTGGTACCCCTAGGGAAATCCGTAAAAATTCGTCGGATTCCGACGAAGCCAATTCTCGATGCGTTGCGACCGGCAAGCTTCCAGTAGCTATCCCGGCCGAGTTCTCCCGAATTATTGGACTCGGATCCGAAATTTCACCACTTTTTACGATTTCTCGATTTTGGTGATTTTCCCTAGTGGTACCCCTAGGGAAATCCGTAAAAATTCGTCGGATTCCGACGAAGCCAATTCTCGATGCGTTGCGACCGGCAAGCTTCCAGTAGCTATCCCGGCCGAGTTCTCCCGAATTATTGGACTCGGATCCGAAATTTCACCACTTTTTACGATTTCTCGATTTTGGTGATTTTCCCTAGTGGTACCCCTAGGGAAATCCGTAAAAATTCGTCGGATTCCGACGAAGCCAATTCTCGATGCGTTGCGACCGGCAAGCTTCCAGTAGCTATCCCGGCCGAGTTCTCCCGAATTATTGGACTCGGATCCGAAATTTCACCACTTTTTACGATTTCTCGATTTTGGTGATTTTCCCTAGTGGTACCCCTAGGGAAATCCGTAAAAATTCGTCGGATTCCGACGAAGCCAATTCTCGATGCGTTGCGACCGGCAAGCTTCCAGTAGCTATCCCGGCCGAGTTCTCCCGAATTATTGGACTCGGATCCGAAATTTCACCACTTTTTACGATTTCTCGATTTTGGTGATTTTCCCTAGTGGTACCCCTAGGGAAATCCGTAAAAATTCGTCGGATTCCGACGAAGCCAATTCTCGATGCGTTGCGACCGGCAAGCTTCCAGTAGCTATCCCGGCCGAGTTCTCCCGAATTATTGGACTCGGATCCGAAATTTCACCACTTTTTACGATTTCTCGATTTTGGTGATTTTCCCTAGTGGTACCCCTAGGGAAATCCGTAAAAATTCGTCGGATTCCGACGAAGCCAATTCTCGATGCGTTGCGACCGGCAAGCTTCCAGTAGCTATCCCGGCCGAGTTCTCCCGAATTATTGGACTCGGATCCGAAATTTCACCACTTTTTACGATTTCTCGATTTTGGTGATTTTCCCTAGTGGTACCCCTAGGGAAATCCGTAAAAATTCGTCGGATTCCGACGAAGCCAATTCTCGATGCGTTGCGACCGGCAAGCTTCCAGTAGCTATCCGGCCGAGTTCTCCCGAATTATTGGACTCGGATCCGAAATTTCACCACTTTTTACGATTTCTCGATTTTGGTGATTTTCCCTAGTGGTACCCCTAGGGAAATCCGTAAAAATTCGTCGGATTCCGACGAAGCCAATTCTCGATGCGTTGCGACCGGCAAGCTTCCAGTAGCTATCCCGGCCGAGTTCTCCCGAATTATTGGACTCGGATCCGAAATTTCACCACTTTTTACGATTTCTCGATTTTGGTGATTTTCCCTAGTGGTACCCCTAGGGAAATCCGTAAAAATTCGTCGGATTCCGACGAAGCCAATTCTCGATGCGTTGCGACCGCAAGCTTCCAGTAGCTATCCCGGCCGAGTTCTCCCGAATTATTGGACTCGGATCCGAAATTTCACCACTTTTTACGATTTCTCGATTTTGGTGATTTTCCCTAGTGGTACCCCTAGGGAAATCCGTAAAAATTCGTCGGATTCCGACGAAGCCAATTCTCGATGCGTTGCGACCGGCAAGCTTCCAGTAGCTATCCCGGCCGAGTTCTCCCGAATTATTGGACTCGGATCCGAAATTTCACCACTTTTTACGATTTCTCGATTTTGGTGATTTTCCCTAGTGGTACCCCTAGGGAAATCCGTAAAAATTCGTCGGATTCCGACGAAGCCAATTCTCGATGCGTTGCGACCGGCAAGCTTCCAGTAGCTATCCCGGCCGAGTTCTCCCGAATTATTGGACTCGGATCCGAAATTTCACCACTTTTTACGATTTCTCGATTTTGGTGATTTTCCCTAGTGGTACCCCTAGGGAAATCCGTAAAAATTCGTCGGATTCCGACGAAGCCAATTCTCGATGCGTTGCGACCGGCAAGCTTCCAGTAGCTATCCCGGCCGAGTTCTCCCGAATTATTGGACTCGGATCCGAAATTTCACCACTTTTTACGATTTCTCGATTTTGGTGATTTTCCCTAGTGGTACCCCTAGGGAAATCCGTAAAAATTCGTCGGATTCCGACGAAGCCAATTCTCGATGCGTTGCGACCGGCAAGCTTCCAGTAGCTATCCCGGCCGAGTTCTCCCGAATTATTGGACTCGGATCCGAAATTTCACCACTTTTTACGATTTCTCGATTTTGGTGATTTTCCCTAGTGGTACCCCTAGGGAAATCCGTAAAAATTCGTCGGATTCCGACGAAGCCAATTCTCGATGCGTTGCGACCGGCAAGCTTCCAGTAGCTATCCCGGCCGAGTTCTCCCGAATTATTGGACTCGGATCCGAAATTTCACCACTTTTTACGATTTCTCGATTTTGGTGATTTTCCCTAGTGGTACCCCTAGGGAAATCCGTAAAAATTCGTCGGATTCCGACGAAGCCAATTCTCGATGCGTTGCGACCGGCAAGCTTCCAGTAGCTATCCCGGCCGAGTTCTCCCGAATTATTGGACTCGGATCCGAAATTTCACCACTTTTTACGATTTCTCGATTTTGGTGATTTTCCCTAGTGGTACCCCTAGGGAAATCCGTAAAAATTCGTCGGATTCCGACGAAGCCAATTCTCGATGCGTTGCGACCGGCAAGCTTCCAGTAGCTATCCCGGCCGAGTTCTCCCGAATTATTGGACTCGGATCCGAAATTTCACCACTTTTTACGATTTCTCGATTTTGGTGATTTTCCCTAGTGGTACCCCTAGGGAAATCCGTAAAAATTCGTCGGATTCCGACGAAGCCAATTCTCGATGCGTTGCGACCGGCAAGCTTCCAGTAGCTATCCCGGCCGAGTTCTCCCGAATTATTGGACTCGGATCCGAAATTTCACCACTTTTTACGATTTCTCGATTTTGGTGATTTTCCCTAGTGGTACCCCTAGGGAAATCCGTAAAAATTCGTCGGATTCCGACGAAGCCAATTCTCGATGCGTTGCGACCGGCAAGCTTCCAGTAGCTATCCCGGCCGAGTTCTCCCGAATTATTGGACTCGGATCCGAAATTTCACCACTTTTTACGATTTCTCGATTTTGGTGATTTTCCCTAGTGGTACCCCTAGGGAAATCCGTAAAAATTCGTCGGATTCCGACGAAGCCAATTCTCGATGCGTTGCGACCGGCAAGCTTCCAGTAGCTATCCCGGCCGAGTTCTCCCGAATTATTGGACTCGGATCCGAAATTTCACCACTTTTTACGATTTCTCGATTTTGGTGATTTTCCCTAGTGGTACCCCTAGGGAAATCCGTAAAAATTCGTCGGATTCCGACGAAGCCAATTCTCGATGCGTTGCGACCGGCAAGCTTCCAGTAGCTATCCCGGCCGAGTTCTCCCGAATTATTGGACTCGGATCCGAAATTTCACCACTTTTTACGATTTCTCGATTTTGGTGATTTTCCCTAGTGGTACCCCTAGGGAAATCCGTAAAAATTCGTCGGATTCCGACGAAGCCAATTCTCGATGCGTTGCGACCGGCAAGCTTCCAGTAGCTATCCCGGCCGAGTTCTCCCGAATTATTGGACTCGGATCCGAAATTTCACCACTTTTTACGATTTCTCGATTTTGGTGATTTTCCCTAGTGGTACCCCTAGGGAAATCCGTAAAAATTCGTCGGATTCCGACGAAGCCAATTCTCGATGCGTTGCGACCGGCAAGCTTCCAGTAGCTATCCCGGCCGAGTTCTCCCGAATTATTGGACTCGGATCCGAAATTTCACCACTTTTTACGATTTCTCGATTTTGGTGATTTTCCCTAGTGGTACCCCTAGGGAAATCCGTAAAAATTCGTCGGATTCCGACGAAGCCAATTCTCGATGCGTTGCGACCGGCAAGCTTCCAGTAGCTATCCCGGCCGAGTTCTCCCGAATTATTGGACTCGGATCCGAAATTTCACCACTTTTTACGATTTCTCGATTTTGGTGATTTTCCCTAGTGGTACCCCTAGGGAAATCCGTAAAAATTCGTCGGATTCCGACGAAGCCAATTCTCGATGCGTTGCGACCGGCAAGCTTCCAGTAGCTATCCCGGCCGAGTTCTCCCGAATTATTGGACTCGGATCCGAAATTTCACCACTTTTTACGATTTCTCGATTTTGGTGATTTTCCCTAGTGGTACCCCTAGGGAAATCCGTAAAAATTCGTCGGATTCCGACGAAGCCAATTCTCGATGCGTTGCGACCGGCAAGCTTCCAGTAGCTATCCCGGCCGAGTTCTCCCGAATTATTGGACTCGGATCCGAAATTTCACCACTTTTTACGATTTCTCGATTTTGGTGATTTTCCCTAGTGGTACCCCTAGGGAAATCCGTAAAAATTCGTCGGATTCCGACGAAGCCAATTCTCGATGCGTTGCGACCGGCAAGCTTCCAGTAGCTATCCCGGCCGAGTTCTCCCGAATTATTGACTCGGATCCGAAATTTCACCACTTTTTACGATTTCTCGATTTGGTGATTTTCCCTAGTGGTACCCCTAGGGAAATCCGTAAAAATTCGTCGGATTCCGACGAAGCCAATTCTCGATGCGTTGCGACCGGCAAGCTTCCAGTAGCTATCCCGGCGAGTTCTCCCGAATTATTGGACTCGGATCCGAAATTTCACCACTTTTTACGATTTCTCGATTTTGGTGATTTTCCCTAGTGGTACCCCTAGGGAAATCCGTAAAATTCGTCGGATTCCGACGAAGCCAATTCTCGATGCGTTGCGACCGGCAAGCTTCCAGTAGCTATCCCGGTCGAGTTCTCCCGAATTATTGGACTCGGATCCGAAATTTCACCACTTTTTACGATTTCTCGATTTTGGTGATTTTCCCTAGTGGTACCCCTAGGGAAATCCGTAAAAATTCGTCGGATTCCGACGAAGCCAATTCTCGATGCGTTGCGACCGGCAAGCTTCCAGTAGCTATCCCGTCGAGTTCTCCCGAATTATTGGACTCGGATCCGAAATTTCACCACTTTTTACGATTTCTCGATTTTGGTGATTTTCCCTAGTGGTACCCCTAGGGAAATCCGTAAAAATTCGTCGGATTCCGACGAAGCCAATTCTCGATGCGTTGCGACCGGCAAGCTTCCAGTAGCTATCCCGGCCGAGTTCTCCCGAATTATTGGACTCGGATCCGAAATTTCACCACTTTTTACGATTTCTCGATTTTGGTGATTTTCCCTAGTGGTACCCCTAGGGAAATCCGTAAAAATTCGTCGGATTCCGACGAAGCCAATTCTCGATGCGTTGCGACCGGCAAGCTTCCAGTAGCTATCCCGGTCGAGTTCTCCCGAATTATTGGACTCGGATCCGAAATTTCACCACTTTTTACGATTTCTCGATTTTGGTGATTTTCCCTAGTGGTACCCCTAGGGAAATCCGTAAAAATTCGTCGGATTTCGACGAAGCCAATTCTCGATGCGTTGCGACCGGCAAGCTTCCATTAGCTATCCCGGTCGAGTTCTCCCGAATTATTGGACTCGATCCGAAATTTCACCACTTTTACGATTTCTCTATTTTGGTGATTT
>CANTUQ010000369.1:0-80226 GCA_947683425.1 Excoecaria cochinchinensis | reverse complement strand
CCTAGGGAAATCCGTAAAAATTCGTCGGATTCCGACGAAGCCGATTCTCGATGCGTTGTGACCGGTAAGCTTCCAGTAGCTATTCCGGTCGAGTTTTCCCGGGTTATTGGACTCGGATCCGAAATTTCACCACTTTTTACGATTTCTCGATTTTGGTGATTTTTCCTAGTGGTACCCCTAGGGAAATCCGTAAAAATTCGTCGGATTCCGACGAAGCCGATTCTCGATGCGTTGTGACCGGCAAGCTTCCAGTAGCTATTCCGGTCGCGTTTTCCCGGGTTATTGGACTCGGATCCGAAATTTCACCACTTTTTACGATTTCTCGATTTTGATGATTTTTCCTAGTGGTACCCCTAGGGAAATCCGTAAAAATTCGTCGTATTCCGACGAAGCCGATTCTCGATGCGTTGTGACCGGCAAGCTTCCAGTAGCTATTCCGATCGAGTTTTCCCGAGTTATTGGACTCGGATCCGAAATTTCACCACTTTTTACGATTTCTCGATTTTGGTGATTTTCCCTAGTGGTACCCCTAGGGAAATCCGTAAAAATTCGTCGGATTCCGACGAAGCCGATTCTCGATGCGTTGTGACCGGCAAGCTTCCAGTAGCTATTCCGGTCGAGTTTTCCCGGGTTATTGGACTCGGATCCAAAATTTCACCACTTTTTACGATTTCTCGATTTTGGTGATTTTCCCTAGTGGTACCCCTAGGGAAATCCGTAAAAATTCGTCGGATTCCGACGAAGCCGATTCTCGATGCGTTGTGACCGGCAAGCTTCCAGTAGCTATTCCGGTCGAGTTTTCCCGGGTTATTGGACTCGGATCCAAAATTTCACCACTTTTTACGATTTCTCGATTTTGGTGATTTTCCCTAGTGGTACCCCTAGGGAAATCCGTAAAAATTCGTCGGATTCCGACGAAGCCGATTCTCGATGCGTTGTGACCGGCAAGCTTCCAGTAGCTATTCCGGTCGAGTTTTCCCGGGTTATTGGACTCGGATCCAAAATTTCACCACTTTTTACGATTTCTCGATTTTGGTGATTTTCCCTAGTGGTACCCCTAGGGAAATCCGTAAAAATTCGTCGGATTCCGACGAAGCCGATTCTCGATGCGTTGTGACCGGCAAGCTTCCAGTAGCTATTCCGGTCGAGTTTTCCCGGGTTATTGGACTCGGATCCAAAATTTCACCACTTTTTACGATTTCTCGATTTTGTTGATTTTCCCTAGTGGTACCCCTAGGGAAATCCGTAAAAATTCGTCGGATTCCGACGAAGCCGATTCTCGATGCGTTGTGACCGGCAAGCTTCCAGTAGCTATTCCGGTCGAGTTTTCCCGGGTTATTGGACTCGAATCCAAAATTTCACCACTTTTTACGATTTCTCGATTTTGGTGATTTTCCCTAATGGTACCCCTAGGGAAATCCGTAAAAATTCGTCGGATTCCGACTGAAGCCGATTCTCGATGCGTTGTGACCGGCAAGCTTCCAGTAGCTATTCCGGTCGAGTTTTCCCGGGTTATTGGACTCGGATCCAAAATTTCACCACTTTTTACGATTTCTCGATTTTGGTGATTTTCCCTAGTGGTACCCCTAGGGAAATCCGTAAAAATTCGTCGGATTCCGACGAAGCCGATTCTCGATGCGTTGTGACCGGCAAGCTTCCAGTAGCTATTCCGGTCGAGTTTTCCCGGGGTTATTGGACTCGGATCAAAAATTTCACCACAATTTACGATTTCTCGATTTTGGTAATTTTCCCTAGTGGTACCCCTAGGGAAATCCGTAAAAATTCGTCGGATTCCGACGAAGCCGATTCTCGATGCGTTGTGACCGGCAAGCTTCCAGTAGCTATTCCGGTCGAGTTTTCCCGGGTTATTGGACTCGGATCCAAAATTTCACCACTTTTTACGATTTCTCGATTTTGGTGATTTTCCCTAGTGGTACCCCTAGGGAAATCCGTAAAAATTCGTCGGATTCCGACGAAGCCGATTCTAGATGCGTTGTGACCGGCAAGCTTCCAGTAGCTATTCCGGTCGAGTTTTCCCGGGTTATTGGACTCGGATCCAAAATTTCACCACTTTTTACGATTTCTCGATTTTGGTGATTTTCCCTAGTGGTACCCCTAGGGAAATCCGTAAAAATTCGTCGGATTCCGACGAAGCCGATTCTCGATGCGTTGTGACCGGCAAGCTTCCAGTAGCTATTCCGGTCGAGTTTTCCCGGGTTATTGGACTCGGATCAAAAATTTCACCACTTTTTACGATTTCTCGATTTTGGTGATTTTCCCTAGTGGTACCCCTAGGGAAATCCGTAAAAATTCGTCGGATTCCGACGAAGCCGATTCTCGATGCGATTGTGACCGGCAAGCTTCCAGTAGCTATTCCGGTCGAGTTTTCCCGGGTTATTGGACTCGGATCCAAAATTTCACCACTTTTTACGATTTCTCGATTTTGGTGATTTTCCCTAGTGGTACCCCTAGGGAAATCCGTAAAAATTCGTCGGATTCCGACGAAGCCGATTCTCGATGCGTTGTGACCGGCAAGCTTCCAGTAGCTATTCCGGTCGAGTTTTCCCGGGTTATTGGACTCGGATCCAAAATTTCACCACTTTTTACGATTTCTCGATTTTGGTGATTTTCCCTAGTGGTACCCCTAGGGAAATCCGTAAAAATTCGTCGGATTCCGACGAAGCCGATTCTCGATGCGTTGTGACCGGCAAGCTTCCAGTAGCTATTCCGGTCGAGTTTTCCCGGGTTATTGGACTCGGATCAAAAATTTCACCACTTTTTACGATTTCTCGATTTTGGTGATTTTCCCTAGTGGTACCCCTAGGGAAATCCGTAAAAATTCGTCGGATTCCGACGAAGCCGATTCTCGATGCGTTGTGACCGGCAAGCTTCCAGTAGCTATTCCGGTCGAGTTTTCCCGGGTTATTGGACTCGGATCCAAAATTTCACCACTTTTTACGATTTCTCGATTTTGGTGATTTTCCCTAGTGGTACCCCTAGGGAAATCCGTAAAAATTCGTCGGATTCCGACGAAGCCGATTCTCGATGCGTTGTGACCGGCAAGCTTCCAGTAGCTATTCCGGTCGAGTTTTCCCGGGTTATTGGACTCGGATCCAAAATTTCACCACTTTTTACGATTTCTCGATTTTGGTGATTTTCCCTAGTGGTACCCCTAGGGAAATCCGTAAAAATTCGTCGGATTCCGACGAAGCCGATTCTCGATGCGTTGTGACCGGCAAGCTTCCAGTAGCTATTCCGGTCGAGTTTTCCCGGGTTATTGGACTCGGATCCAAAATTTCACCACTTTTTACGATTTCTCGATTTTGGTGATTTTCCCTAGTGGTACCCCTAGGGAAATCCGTAAAAATTCGTCGGATTCCGACGAAGCCGATTCTCGATGCGTTGTGACCGGCAAGCTTCCAGTAGCTATTCCGGTCGAGTTTTCCCGGGTTATTGGACTCGGATCCAAAATTTCACCACTTTTTACGATTTCTCGATTTTGGTGATTTTCCCTAGTGGTACCCCTAGGGAAATCCGTAAAAATTCGTCGGATTCCGACGAAGCCGATTCTCGATGCGTTGTGACCGGCAAGCTTCCAGTAGCTATTCCGGTCGAGTTTTCCCGGGTTATTGGACTCGGATCCAAAATTTCACCACTTTTTACGATTTCTCGATTTTGGTTGATTTTCCCTAGTGGTACCCCTAGGGAAATCCGTAAAAATTCGTCGGATTCCGACGAAGCCGATTCTCGATGCGTTGTGACCGGCAAGCTTCCAGTAGCTATTCCGGTCGAGTTTTCCCGGGTTATTGGACTCGGATCCAAAATTTCACCACTTTTTACGATTTCTCGATTTTGGTGATTTTCCCTAGTGGTACCCCTAGGGAAATCCGTAAAAATTCGTCGGATTCCGACGAAGCCGATTCTCGATGCGTTGTGACCGGCAAGCTTCCAGTAGCTATTCCGGTCGAGTTTTCCCGGGTTATTGGACTCGGATCCAAAATTTCACCACTTTTTACGATTTCTCGATTTTGGTGATTTTCCCTAGTGGTACCCCTAGGGAAATCCGTAAAAATTCGTCGGATTCCGACGAAGCCGATTCTCGATGCGTTGTGACCGGCAAGCTTCCAGTAGCTATTCCGGTCGAGTTTTCCCGGGTTATTGGACTCGGATCCAAAATTTCACCACTTTTTACGATTTCTCGATTTTGGTGATTTTCCCTAGTGGTACCCCTAGGGAAATCCGTAAAAATTCGTCGGATTCCGACGAAGCCGATTCTCGATGCGTTGTGACCGGCAAGCTTCCAGTAGCTATTCCGGTCGAGTTTTCCCGGGTTATTGGACTCGGATCAAAAATTTCACCACTTTTTACGATTTCTCGATTTTGGTGATTTTCCCTAGTGGTACCCCTAGGGAAATCCGTAAAAATTCGTCGGATTCCGACGAAGCCGATTCTCGATGCGTTGTGACCGGCAAGCTTCCAGTAGCTATTCCGGTCGAGTTTTCCCGGGTTATTGGACTCGGATCCAAAATTTCACCACTTTTTACGATTTCTCGATTTTGGTGATTTTCCCTAGTGGTACCCCTAGGGAAATCCGTAAAAATTCGTCGGATTCCGACGAAGCCGATTCTCGATGCGTTGTGACCGGCAAGCTTCCAGTAGCTATTCCGGTCGAGTTTTCCCGGGTTATTGGACTCGGATCAAAATTTCACCACTTTTTACGATTTCTCGATTTTGGTGATTTTCCCTAGTGGTACCCCTTAGGGAAATCCGTAAAAATTCGTCGGATTCCGACGAAGCCGATTCTCGATGCGTTGTGACCGGCAAGCTTCCAGTAGCTATTCCGGTCGAGTTTTCCCGGGTTATTGGACTCGGATCCAAAATTTCACCACTTTTTACGATTTCTCGATTTTGGTGATTTTCCCTAGTGGTACCCCTAGGGAAATCCGTAAAAATTCGTCGGATTCCGACGAAGCCGATTCTCGATGCGTTGTGACCGGCAAGCTTCCAGTAGCTATTCCGGTCGAGTTTTCCCGGGTTATTGGACTCGGATCCAAAATTTCACCACTTTTTACGATTTCTCGATTTTGGTGATTTTCCCTAGTGGTACCCCTAGGGAAATCCGTAAAAATTCGTCGGATTCCGACGAAGCCGATTCTCGATGCGTTGTGACCGGCAAGCTTCCAGTAGCTATTCCGGTCGAGTTTTCCCGGGGTTATTGGACTCGGATCCAAAATTTCACCACTTTTTACGATTTCTCGATTTTGGTGATTTTCCCTAGTGGTACCCCTAGGGAAATCCGTAAAAATTCGTCGGATTCCGACGAAGCCGATTCTCGATGCGTTGTGACCGGCAAGCTTCCAGTAGCTATTCCGGTCGAGTTTTCCCGGGTTATTGGACTCGGATCCAAAATTTCACCACTTTTTACGATTTCTCGATTTTGGTGATTTTCCCTAGTGGTACCCCTAGGGAAATCCGTAAAAATTCGTCGGATTCCGACGAAGCCGATTCTCGATGCGTTGTGACCGGCAAGCTTCCAGTAGCTATTCCGGTCGAGTTTTCCCGGGTTATTGGACTCGGATCAAAAATTTCACCACTTTTTACGATTTCTCGATTTTGGTGATTTTCCCTAGTGGTACCCCTAGGGAAATCCGTAAAAATTCGTCGGATTCCGACGAAGCCGATTCTCGATGCGTTGTGACCGGCAAGCTTCCAGTAGCTATTCCGGTCGAGTTTTCCCGGGTTATTGGACTCGGATCCAAAATTTCACCACTTTTTACGATTTCTCGATTTTGGTGATTTTCCCTAGTGGTACCCCTAGGGAAATCCGTAAAAATTCGTCGGATTCCGACGAAGCCGATTCTCGATGCGTTGTGACCGGCAAGCTTCCAGTAGCTATTCCGGTCGAGTTTTCCCGGGTTATTGGACTCGGATCCAAAATTTCACCACTTTTTACGATTTCTCGATTTTGGTGATTTTCCCTAGTGGTACCCCTAGGGAAATCCGTAAAAATTCGTCGGATTCCGACGAAGCCGATTCTCGATGCGTTGTGACCGGCAAGCTTCCAGTAGCTATTCCGGTCGAGTTTTCCCGGGTTATTGGACTCGGATCCAAAATTTCACCACTTTTTACGATTTCTCGATTTTGGTGATTTTCCCTAGTGGTACCCCTAGGGAAATCCGTAAAAATTCGTCGGATTCCGACGAAGCCGATTCTCGATGCGTTGTGACCGGCAAGCTTCCAGTAGCTATTCCGGTCGAGTTTTCCCGGGTTATTGGACTCGGATCCAAAATTTCACCACTTTTTACGATTTCTCGATTTTGGTGATTTTCCCTAGTGGTACCCCTAGGGAAATCCGTAAAAATTCGTCGGATTCCGACGAAGCCGATTCTCGATGCGTTGTGACCGGCAAGCTTCCAGTAGCTATTCCGGTCGAGTTTTCCCGGGTTATTGGACTCGGATCCAAAATTTCACCACTTTTTACGATTTCTCGATTTTGGTGATTTTCCCTAGTGGTACCCCTAGGGAAATCCGTAAAAATTCGTCGGATTCCGACGAAGCCGATTCTCGATGCGTTGTGACCGGCAAGCTTCCAGTAGCTATTCCGGTCGAGTTTTCCCGGGTTATTGGACTCGGATCCAAAATTTCACCACTTTTTACGATTTCTCGATTTTGGTGATTTTCCCTAGTGGTACCCCTAGGGAAATCCGTAAAAATTCGTCGGATTCCGACGAAGCCGATTCTCGATGCGTTGTGACCGGCAAGCTTCCAGTAGCTATTCCGGTCGAGTTTTCCCGGGTTATTGGACTCGGATCAAAATTTCACCACTTTTTACGATTTCTCGATTTTGGTGATTTTCCCTAGTGGTACCCCTAGGGAAATCCGTAAAAATTCGTCGGATTCGGACGAAGCCGATTCTCGATGCGTTGTGACCGGCAAGCTTCCAGTAGCTATTCCGGTCGAGTTTTCCCGGGTTATTGGACTCGGATCAAAAATTTCACCACTTTTTACGATTTCTCGATTTTGGTGATTTTCCCTAGTGGTACCCCTAGGGAAATCCGTAAAAATTCGTCGGATTCCGACGAAGCCGATTCTCGATGCGTTGTGACCGGCAAGCTTCCAGTAGCTATTCCGGTCGAGTTTTCCCGGGTTATTGGACTCGGATCCAAAATTTCACCACTTTTTACGATTTCTCGATTTTGGTGATTTTCCCTAGTGGTACCCCTAGGGAAATCCGTAAAAATTCGTCGGATTCCGACGAAGCCGATTCTCGATGCGTTGTGACCGGCAAGCTTCCAGTAGCTATTCCGGTCGAGTTTTCCCGGGTTATTGGACTCGGATCCAAAATTTCACCACTTTTTACGATTTCTCGATTTTGGTGATTTTCCCTAGTGGTACCCCTAGGGAAATCCGTAAAAATTCGTCGGATTCCGACGAAGCCGATTCTCGATGCGTTGTGACCGGCAAGCTTCCAGTAGCTATTCCGGTCGAGTTTTCCCGGGTTATTGGACTCGGATCCAAAATTTCACCACTTTTTACGATTTCTCGATTTTGGTGATTTTCCCTAGTGGTACCCCTAGGGAAATCCGTAAAAATTCGTCGGATTCCGACGAAGCCGATTCTCGATGCGTTGTGACCGGCAAGCTTCCAGTAGCTATTCCGGTCGAGTTTTCCCGGGTTATTGGACTCGGATCCAAAATTTCACCACTTTTTACGATTTCTCGATTTTGGTGATTTTCCCTAGTGGTACCCCTAGGGAAATCCGTAAAAATTCGTCGGATTCCGACGAAGCCGATTCTCGATGCGTTGTGACCGGCAAGCTTCCAGTAGCTATTCCGGTCGAGTTTTCCCGGGTTATTGGACTCGGATCAAAAATTTCACCACTTTTTACGATTTCTCGATTTTGGTGATTTTCCCTAGTGGTACCCCTAGGGAAATCCAGTAAAAATTCGTCGGATTCCGACGAAGCCGATTCTCGATGCGTTGTGACCGGCAAGCTTCCAGTAGCTATTCCGGTCGAGTTTTCCCGGGTTATTGGACTCGGATCCAAAATTTCACCACTTTTTACGATTTCTCGATTTTGGTGATTTTCCCTAGTGGTACCCCTAGGGAAATCCGTAAAAATTCGTCGGATTCCGACGAAGCCGATTCTCGATGCGTTGTGACCGGCAAGCTTCCAGTAGCTATTCCGGTCGAGTTTTCCCGGGTTATTGGACTCGGATCCAAAATTTCACCACTTTTTACGATTTCTCGATTTTGGTGATTTTCCCTAGTGGTACCCCTAGGGAAATCCGTAAAAATTCGTCGGATTCCGACGAAGCCGATTCTCGATGCGTTGTGACCGGCAAGCTTCCAGTAGCTATTCCGGTCGAGTTTTCCCGGGTTATTGGACTCGGATCCAAAATTTCACCACTTTTTACGATTTCTCGATTTTGGTGATTTTCCCTAGTGGTACCCCTAGGGAAATCCGTAAAAATTCGTCGGATTCCGACGAAGACGATTCTCGATGCGTTGTGACCGGCAAGCTTCCAGTAGCTATTCCGGTCGAGTTTTCCCGGGTTATTGGACTCGGATCCAAAATTTCACCACTTTTTACGATTTCTCGATTTTGGTGATTTTCCCTAGTGGTACCCCTAGGGAAATCCGTAAAAATTCGTCGGATTCCGACGAAGCCGATTCTCGATGCGTTGTGACCGGCAAGCTTCCAGTAGCTATTCCGGTCGAGTTTTCCCGGGTTATTGGACTCGGATCCAAAATTTCACCACTTTTTACGATTTCTCGATTTTGGTGATTTTCCCTAGTGGTACCCCTAGGGAAATCCGTAAAAATTCGTCGGATTCCGACGAAGCCGATTCTCGATGCGTTGTGACCGGCAAGCTTCCAGTAGCTATTCCGGTCGAGTTTTCCCGGGTTATTGGACTCGGATCCAAAATTTCACCACTTTTTACGATTTCTCGATTTTGGTGATTTTCCCTAGTGGTACCCCTAGGGAAATCCGTAAAAATTCGTCGGATTCCGACGAAGCCGATTCTCGATGCGTTGTGACCGGCAAGCTTCAGTAGCTATTCCGGTCGAGTTTTCCCGGGTTATTGGACTCGGATCCAAAATTTCACCACTTTTTACGATTTCTCGATTTTGGTGATTTTCCCTAGTGGTACCCCTAGGGAAATCCGTAAAAATTCGTCGGATTCCGACGAAGCCGATTCTCGATGCGTTGTGACCGGCAAGCTTCCAGTAGCTATTCCGGTCGAGTTTTCCCGGGTTATTGGACTCGGATCCAAAATTTCACCACTTTTTACGATTTCTCGATTTTGGTGATTTTCCCTAGTGGTACCCCTAGGGAAATCCGTAAAAATTCGTCGGATTCCGACGAAGCCGATTCTCGATGCGTTGTGACCGGCAAGCTTCCAGTAGCTATTCCGGTCGAGTTTTCCCGGGTTATTGGACTCGGATCCAAAATTTCACCACTTTTTACGATTTCTCGATTTTGGTGATTTTCCCTAGTGGTACCCCTAGGGAAATCCGTAAAAATTCGTCGGATTCCGACGAAGCCGATTCTCGATGCGTTGTGACCGGCAAGCTTCAGTAGCTATTCCGGTCGAGTTTTCCCGGGTTATTGGACTCGGATCCAAAATTTCACCACTTTTTACGATTTCTCGATTTTGGTGATTTTCCCTAGTGGTACCCCTAGGGAAATCCGTAAAAATTCGTCGGATTCCGACGAAGCCGATTCTCGATGCGTTGTGACCGGCAAGCTTCCAGTAGCTATTCCGGTCGAGTTTTCCCGGGTTATTGGACTCGGATCCAAAATTTCACCACTTTTTACGATTTCTCGATTTTGGTGATTTTCCCTAGTGGTACCCCTAGGGAAATCCGTAAAAATTCGTCGGATTCCGACGAAGCCGATTCTCGATGCGTTGTGACCGGCAAGCTTCCAGTAGCTATTCCGGTCGAGTTTTCCCGGGTTATTGGACTCGGATCCAAAATTTCACCACTTTTTACGATTTCTCGATTTTGGTGATTTTCCCTAGTGGTACCCCTAGGGAAATCCGTAAAAATTCGTCGGATTCCGACGAAGCCGATTCTCGATGCGTTGTGACCGGCAAGCTTCCAGTAGCTATTCCGATCGAGTTTTCCCGGGTTATTGGACTCGGATCCAAAATTTCACCACTTTTTATGATTTCTCGATTTTGGTGATTTTCCCTAGTGGTACCCCTAGGGAAATCCGTAAAAATTTGTCGGATTCCGACGAAGCCGATTCTAGATGCGTTGTGACCGGCAAGCTTCCAGTAGCTATTCCGGTCGAGTTTTCCCGGGTTATTGGACTCGGATCCAAAATTTCACCACTTTTTACGATTTCTCGATTTTGGTGATTTTCCCTAGTGGTACCCCTAGGGAAATCCGTAAAAATTCGTCGGATTCCGACGAAGCCGATTCTCGATGCGTTGTGACCGGCAAGCTTCCAGTAGCTATTCCGGTCGAGTTTTCCCGGGTTATTGGACTCGGATCAAAAATTTCACCACTTTTTACGATTTCTCGATTTTGGTGATTTTCCCTAGTGGTACCCCTAGGGAAATCCGTAAAAATTCATCGGATTCCGACGAAGCCGATTCTCGATGCGTTGTGACCGGCAAGCTTCCAGTAGCTATTCCGGTCGAGTTTTCCCGGGTTATTGGACTCGGATCCAAAATTTCACCACTTTTTACGATTTCTCGATTTTGTTGATTTTCCCTAGTGGTACCCCTAGGGAAATCCGTAAAAATTCGTCGGATTCCGACGAAGCCGATTCTCGATGCGTTGTGACCGGCAAGCTTCCAGTAGCTATTCCGGTCGAGTTTTCCCGGGTTATTGGACTCGAATCCAAAATTTCACCACTTTTTACGATTTCTCGATTTTGGTGATTTTCCCTAATGGTACCCCTAGGGAAATCCGTAAAAATTCGTCGGATTCCGATGAAGCCGATTCTCGATGCGTTGTGACCGGCAAGCTTCCAGTAGCTATTCCGGTCGAGTTTTCCCGGGTTATTGGACTCGGATCCAAAATTTCACCACTTTTTACGATTTCTCGATTTTGGTGATTTTCCCTAGTGGTACCCCTAGGGAAATCCGTAAAATTCGTCGGATTCCGACGAAGCCGATTCTCGATGCGTTGTGACCGGCAAGCTTCCAGTAGCTATTCCGGTCGAGTTTTCCGGGGTTATTGGACTCGGATCAAAAATTTCACCACAATTTACGATTTCTCGATTTTGGTAATTTTCCCTAGTGGTACCCCTAGGGAAATCCGTAAAAATTCGTCGGATTCCGACGAAGCCGATTCTCGATGCGTTGTGACCGGCAAGCTTCCAGTAGCTATTCCGGTCGAGTTTTCCCGGGTTATTGGACTCGGATCCAAAATTTCACCACTTTTTACGATTTCTCGATTTTGGTGATTTTCCCTAGTGGTACCCCTAGGGAAATCCGTAAAAATTCGTCGGATTCCGACGAAGCCGATTCTCGATGCGTTGTGACCGGCAAGCTTCCAGTAGCTATTCCGGTCGAGTTTTCCCGGGTTATTGGACTCGGATCCAAAATTTCACCACTTTTTAGGATTTCTCGATTTTGGTGATTTTCCCTAGTGGTACCCCTAGGGAAATCCGTAAAAATTCGTCGGATTCCGACGAAGCCGATTCTCGATGCGTTGTGACCGGCAAGCTTCCAGTAGCTATTCCGGTCGAGTTTTCCCGGGTTATTGGACTCGGATCCAAAATTTCACCACTTTTTACGATTTCTCGATTTTGGTGATTTTCCCTAGTGGTACCCCTAGGGAAATCCGTAAAAATTCGTCGGATTCCGACAAAGCCGATTCTCGATGCGTTGTGACCGGCAAGCTTCCAGTAGCTATTCCGGTCGAGTTTTCCCGGGTTATTGGACTCGGATCCAAAATTTCACCACTTTTTACGATTTCTCGATTTTGGTGATTTTCCCTAGTGGTACCCATAGGGAAATCCGTAAAAATTCGTCGGATTCCGACGAAGCCGATTCTCGATGCGTTGTGACCGGCAAGCTTCCAGTAGCTATTCCGGTCGAGTTTTCCCGGGTTATTGGACTCGGATCAAAAATTTCACCACTTTTTACGATTTCTCGATTTTTGTGATTTTCCCTAGTGGTACCCCTAGGGAAATCCATAAAAATTCGTCGGATTCCGACGAAGCCGATTCTCGATGCGTTGTGACCGGCAAGCTTCCAGTAGCTATTCCGGTCGAGTTTTCCCGGGTTATTGGACTCGGATCCAAAATTTCACCACTTTTTACGATTTCTCGATTTTGGTGATTTTCCCTAGTGGTACCCCTAGGGAAATCCGTAAAAATTCGTCGGATTCAGACGAAGCCGATTCTCGATGCGTTGTGACCGGCAAGCTTCCAGTAGCTATTCCGGTCGAGTTTTCCCGGGTTATTGGAATCGGATCCAAAATTTCACCACTTTTTACGATTTCTCGATTTTGGTGATTTTCCCTAGTGGTACCCCTAGGAAAATCCGTAAAAATTCGTCGGATTCCGACGAAGCCGATTCTCAATGCGTTGTGACCGGCAAGCTTCCAGTAGCTATTCCGGTCGAGTTTTCCCGGGTTATTGGACTCGGATCCAAAATTTCACCACTTTTTACGATTTCTCGATTTTGGTGATTTTCCCTAGTGGTACCCCTAGGGAAATCCGTAAAAATTCGTCGGATTCCGACGAAGCCGATTCTCGATGCGTTGTGACCGGCAAGCTTCCAGTAGCTATTCCGGTCGAGTTTTCCCGGGTTATTGGACTCGGATCCAAAATTTCACCACTTTTTACGATTTCTCGATTTTGGTGATTTTCCCTAGTGGTACCCCTAGGGAAATCCGTAAAAATTCGTCGGATTCCGACGAAGCCGATTCTCGATGCGTTGTGACCGGCAAGCTTCCAGTAGCTATTCCGGTCGAGTTTTCCCGGGGTTATTGGACTCGGATCCAAAATTTCACCACTATTTACGATTTCTCGATTTTGGTAATTTTCCCTAGTGGTACCCCTAGGGAAATCCGTAAAAATTCGTCGGATTCCGACGAAGCCGATTCTCGATGCGTTGTGACCGGCAAGCTTCCAGTAGCTATTCCGGTCGAGTTTTCCCGGGTTATTGGACTCGGATCCAAAATTTCACCACTTTTTACGATTTCTCGATTTTGGTGATTTTCCCTAGTGGTACCCCTAGGGAAATCCGTAAAAATTCGTCGGATTCCGACGAAGCCGATTCTCGATGCGTTGTGACCGGCAAGCTTCCATTAGCTATTCCGGTCGAGTTTTCCCGGGTTATTGGACTCGGATCCAAAATTTCACCACTTTTTACGATTTCTCGATTTTGGTGATTTTCCCTAGTGGTACCCCTAGGGAAATCCGTAAAAATTCGTCGGATTCCGACGAAGCCGATTCTCGATGCGTTGTGACCGGCAAGCTTTCAGTAGCTATTCCGGTCGAGTTTTCCCGGGTTATTGGACTCGGATCCAAAATTTCACCACTTTTTACAATTTCTCGATTTTGGTGATTTTCCCTAGTGGTACCCCTAGGGAAATCCGTAAAAATTCGTCGGATTCCGACGAAGCCGATTCTCGATGCGTTGTGACCGGCAAGCTTCCAGTAGCTATTCCGGTCGAGTTTTCCCGGGTTATTGGACTCGGATCCAAAATTTCACCACTTTTTACGATTTCTCGATTTTGGTGATTTTCCCTAGTGGTACCCATAGGGAAATCCGTAAAAATTCGTCGGATTCCGACGAAGCCGATTCTCGATGCGTTGTGACCGGCAAGCTTCCAGTAGCTATTCCGGTCGAGTTTTCCCGGGTTATTGGACTCGGATCAAAAATTTCACCACTTTTTACGATTTCTCGATTTTTGTGATTTTCCCTAGTGGTACCCCTAGGGAAATCCATAAAAATTCGTCGGATTCCGACGAAGCCGATTCTCGATGCGTTGTGACCGGCAAGCTTCCAGTAGCTATTCCGGTCGAGTTTTCCCGGGTTATTGGACTCGGATCCAAAATTTCACCACTTTTTACGATTTCTCGATTTTGGTGATTTTCCCTAGTGGTACCCCTAGGGAAATCCGTAAAAATTCGTCGGATTCAGACGAAGCCGATTCTCGATGCGTTGTGACCGGCAAGCTTCCAGTAGCTATTCCGGTCGAGTTTTCCCGGGTTATTGGAATCGGATCCAAAATTTCACCACTTTTTACGATTTCTCGATTTTGGTGCTTTTCCCTAGTGGTACCCCTAGGAAAATCCGTAAAAATTCGTCGGATTCCGACGAAGCCGATTCTCAATGCGTTGTGACCGGCAAGCTTCCAGTAGCTATTCCGGTCGAGTTTTCCCGGGTTATTGGACTCGGATCCAAAATTTCACCACTTTTTACGATTTCTCGATTTTGGTGATTTTCCCTAGTGGTACCCCTACGGAAATCCGTAAAAATTCGTCGGATTCCGACGAAGCCGATTCTCGATGCGTTGTGACCGGCAAGCTTCCAGTAGCTATTCCGGTCGAGTTTTCCCGGGTTATTGGACTCGGATCCAAAATTTCACCACTTTTTACGATTTCTCGATTTTGGTGATTTTCCCTAGTGGAAATCCGTAAAAATTCGTCGGATTCCGACGAAGCCGATTCTCGATGCGTTGTGACCGGCAAGCTTCCAGTAGCTATTCCGGTCGAGTTTTCCCGGGTTATTGGACTCGGATCCAAAATTTCACCACTTTTTACGATTTCTCGATTTTGGTGATTTTCCCTAGTGGTACCCCTAGGGAAATCCGTAAAAATTCGTCGGATTCCGACGAAGCCGATTCTCGATGCGTTGTGACCGGCAAGCTTCCAGTAGCTATTCCGGTCGAGTTTTCCCGGGTTATTGGACTCGGATCCAAAATTTCACCACTTTTTACGATTTCTCGATTTTGGTGATTTTCCCTAGTGGAAATCCGTAAAAATTCGTCGGATTCCGACGAAGCCGATTCTCGATGCGTTGTGACCGGCAAGCTTCCAGTAGCTATTCCGGTCGAGTTTTCCCGGGTTATTGGACTCTGATCCAAAATTTCACCACTTTTTACGATTTCTCGATTTTGGTGATTTTCCCTAGTGGTACCCCAAGGGAAATCCGTAAAAATTCGTCGGATTCCGACGAAGCCGATTCTCGATGCGTTGTGACCGGCAAGCTTCCAGTAGCTATTCCGGTCGAGTTTTCCCGGGTTATTGGACTCGGATCCAAAATTTCACCACTTTTTACGATTTCTCGATTTTGGTGATTTTCCCTAGTGGTACCCCTAGGGAAATCCGTAAAAATTCGTCGGATTCAGACGAAGCCGATTCTCGATGCGTTGTGACCGGCAAGCTTCCAGTAGCTATTCCGGTCGAGTTTTCCCGGGTTATTGGAATCGGATCCAAAATTTCACCACTTTTTACGATTTCTCGATTTTGGTGATTTTCCCTAGTGGTACCCCTAGGAAAATCCGTAAAAATTCGTCGGATTCCGACGCAGCCGATTCTCAATGCGTTGTGACCGGCAAGCTTCCAGTAGCTATTCCGGTCGAGTTTTCCCGGGTTATTGGACTCGGATCCAAAATTTCACCACTTTTTACGATTTCTCGATTTTGGTGATTTTCCCTAGTGGAAATCCGTAAAAATTCGTCGGATTCCGACGAAGCCGATTCTCGATGCGTTGTGACCGGCAAGCTTCCAGTAGCTATTCCGGTCGAGTTTTCCCGGGTTATTGGACTCTGATCCAAAATTTCACCACTTTTTACGATTTCTCGATTTTGGTGATTTTCCCTAGTGGTACCCCAAGGGAAATCCGTAAAAATTCGTCGGATTCCGACGAAGCCGATTCTCGATGCGTTGTGACCGGCAAGCTTCCAGTAGCTATTCCGGTCGAGTTTTCCCGGGTTATTGGACTCGGATCCAAAATTTCACCACTTTTTACGATTTCTCGATTTTGGTGATTTTCCCTAGTGGAAATCCGTAAAAATTCGTCGGATTCCGTCGAAGCCGATTCTCGATGCGTTGTGACCGGCAAGCTTCCAGTAGCTATTCCGGTCGAGTTTTCCCGGGTTATTGGACTCGGATTCAAAATTTCACCACTTTTTACGATTTCTCGATTTTGGTGATTTTCCCTAGTGGTACCCCTAGGGAAATCCGTAAAAATTCGTCGGATTCCGACGAAGCCGATTCTCGATGCGTTGTGACCGGCAAGCTTCCAGTAGCTATTCCGGTCGAGTTTTCCCGGGTTATTGGACTCGGATCCAAAATTTCACCACTTTTTACGATTTCTCGATTTTGGTGATTTTCCCTAGTGGAAATCCGTAAAAATTCGTCGGATTCCGACGAAGCCGATTCTCGATGCGTTGTGACCGGCAAGCTTCCAGTAGCTATTCCGGTCGAGTTTTCCCGGGTTATTGGACTCTGATCCAAAATTTCACCACTTTTTACGATTTCTCGATTTTGGTGATTTTCCCTAGTGGTACCCCAAGGGAAATCCGTAAAAATTCGTCGGATTCCGACGAAGCCGATTCTCGATGCGTTGTGACCGGCAAGCTTCCAGTAGCTATTCCGGTCGAGTTTTCCCGGGTTATTGGACTCGGATCCAAAATTTCACCACTTTTTACGATTTCTCGATTTTGGTGATTTTCCCTAGTGGTACCCCTAGGGAAATCCGTAAAAATTCGTCGGATTCAGACGAAGCCGATTCTCGATGCGTTGTGACCGGCAAGCTTCCAGTAGCTATTCCGGTCGAGTTTTCCCGGGTTATTGGAATCGGATCCAAAATTTCACCACTTTTTACGATTTCTCGATTTTGGTGATTTTCCCTAGTGGTACCCCTAGGAAAATCCGTAAAAATTCGTCGGATTCCGACGCAGCCGATTCTCAATGCATTGTGACCGGCAAGCTTCCAGTAGCTATTCCGGTCGAGTTTTCCCGGGTTATTGGACTCGGATCCAAAATTTCACCACTTTTTACGATTTCTCGATTTTGGTGATTTTCCCTAGTGGAAATCCGTAAAAATTCGTCGGATTCCGACGAAGCCGATTCTCGATGCGTTGTGACCGGCAAGCTTCCAGTAGCTATTCCGGTCGAGTTTTCCCGGGTTATTGGACTCTGATCCAAAATTTCACCACTTTTTACGATTTCTCGATTTTGGTGATTTTCCCTAGTGGTACCCCAAGGGAAATCCGTAAAAATTCGTCGGATTCCGACGAAGCCGATTCTCGATGCGTTGTGACCGGCAAGCTTCCAGTAGCTATTCCGGTCGAGTTTTCCCGGGTTATTGGACTCGGATCCAAAATTTCACCACTTTTTACGATTTCTCGATTTTGGTGATTTTCCCTAGTGGTACCCCTAGGGAAATCCGTAAAAATTCGTCGGATTCAGACGAAGCCGATTCTCGATGCGTTGTGACCGGCAAGCTTCCAGTAGCTATTCCGGTCGAGTTTTCCCGGGTTATTGGAATCGGATCCAAAATTTCACCACTTTTTACGATTTCTCGATTTTGGTGATTTTCCCTAGTGGTACCCCTAGGAAAATCCGTAAAAATTCGTCGGATTCCGACGCAGCCGATTCTCAATGCGTTGTGACCGGCAAGCTTCCAGTAGCTATTCCGGTCGAGTTTTCCCGGGTTATTGGACTCGGATCCAAAATTTCACCACTTTTTACGATTTCTCGATTTTGGTGATTTTCCCTAGTGGTACCCCTAGGGAAATCCGTAAAAATTCGTCGGATTCCGACGAAGCCGATTCTCGATGCGTTGTGACCGGCAAGCTTCCAGTAGCTATTCCGGTCGAGTTTTCCCGGGTTATTGGACTCGGATCCAAAATTTCACCACTTTTTACGATTTCTCGATTTTGGTGATTTTCCCTAGTGGTACCCATAGGGAAATCCGTAAAAATTCGTCGGATTCCGACGAAGCCGATTCTCGATGCGTTGTGACCGGCAAGCTTCCAGTAGCTATTCCGGTCGAGTTTTCCCGGGTTATTGGACTCGGATCAAAAATTTCACCACTTTTTACGATTTCTCGATTTTTGTGATTTTCCCTAGTGGTACCCCTAGGGAAATCCATAAAAATTCGTCGAATTCCGACGAAGCCGATTCTCGATGCGTTGTGACCGGCAAGCTTCCAGTAGCTATTCCGGTCGAGTTTTCCCGGGTTATTGGACTCGGATCTTAAATTTCACCACTTTTTACGATTTCTCGATTTTGGTGATTTTCCCTAGTGGTACCCATAGGGAAATCCGTAAAAATTCGTCGGATTCCGACGAAGCCGATTCTCGATGCGTTGTGACCGGCAAGCTTCCAGTAGCTATTCCGGTCGAGTTTTCCCGGGTTATTGGACTCGGATCCAAAATTTCACCACTTTTTACGATTTCTCGATTTTTGTGATTTTCCCTAGTGGTACCCCTAGGGAAATCCATAAAAATTCGTCGGATTCCGACGAAGCCGATTCTCGATGCGTTGTGACCGGCAAGCTTCCAGTAGCTATTCCGGTCGAGTTTTCCCGGGTTATTGGACTCGGATCCAAAATTTCACCACTTTTTACGATTTCTCGATTTTGGTGATTTTCCCTAGTGGTACCCCTAGGGAAATCCGTAAAAATTCGTCGGATTCAGACGAAGCCGATTCTCGATGCGTTGTGACCGGCAAGCTTCCAGTAGCTATTCCGGTCGAGTTTTCCCGGGTTATTGGAATCGGATCCAAAATTTCACCACTTTTTACGATTTCTCGATTTTGGTGATTTTCCCTAGTGGTACCCCTAGGAAAATCCGTAAAAATTCGTCGGATTCCGACGAAGCCGATTCTCAATGCGTTGTGACCGGCAAGCTTCCAGTAGCTATTCCGGTCGAGTTTTCCCGGGTTATTGGACTCGGATCCAAAATTTCACCACTTTTTACGATTTCTCGATTTTGGTGATTTTCCCTAGTGGTACCCCTAGGGAAATCCGTAAAAATTCGTCGGATTCCGACGAAGCCGATTCTCGATGCGTTGTGACCGGCAAGCTTCCAGTAGCTATTCCGGTCGAGTTTTCCCGTGTTATTGGACTCGGATCCAAAATTTCACCACATTTTACGATTTCTCGATTTTGGTGATTTTCCCTAGTGGAAATCCGTAAAAATTCGTCGGATTCCGACGAAGCCGATTCTCGATGCGTTGTGACCGGCAAGCTTCCAGTAGCTATTCCGGTCGAGTTTTCCCGGGTTATTGGACTCGGATCCAAAATTTCACCACTTTTTACGATTTCTCGATTTTGGTGATTTTCCCTAGTGGTACCCATAGGGAAATCCGTAAAAATTCGTCGGATTCCGACGAAGCCGATTCTCGATGCGTTGTGACCGGCAAGCTTCCAGTAGCTATTCCGGTCGAGTTTTCCCGGGTTATTGGACTCGGATCAAAAATTTCACCACTTTTTACGATTTCTCGATTTTTGTGATTTTCCCTAGTGGTACCCCTAGGGAAATCCATAAAAATTCGTCGGATTCCGATGAAGCCGATTCTCGATGCGTTGTGACAGGCAAGCTTCCAGTAGCTATTCCGGTCGAGTTTTCCCGGGTTATTGGACTCGGATCCAAAATTTCACCACTTTTTACGATTTCTCGATTTTGGTGATTTTCCCTAGTGGAAATCCGTAAAAATTCGTCGGATTCCGACGAAGCCGATTCTCGATGCGTTGTGACCGGCAAGCTTCCAGTAGCTATTCCGGTCGAGTTTTCCTGGGTTATTGGACTCGGATCGAAAATTTCACCACTTTTTACGATTTCTCGATTTTGGTGATTTTCCCTAGTGGTACCCATAGGGAAATCCGTAAAAATTCGTCGGATTCCGACGAAGCCGATTCTCGATGCGTTGTGACCGGCAAGCTTCCAGTAGCTATTCCGGTCGAGTTTTCCCGGGTTATTGGACTCGGATCAAAAATTTCACCACTTTTTACGATTTCTCGATTTTTGTGATTTTCCCTAGTGGTACCCCTAGGGAAATCCATAAAAATTCGTCGGATTCCGATGAAGCCGATTCTCGATGCGTTGTGACAGGCAAGCTTCCAGTAGCTATTCCGGTCGAGTTTTCCCGGGTTATTGGACTCGGATCCAAAATTTCACCACTTTTTACGATTTCTCGATTTTGGTGATTTTCCCTAGTGGTACCCCTAGGGAAATCCGTAAAAATTCGTCGGATTCAGACGAAGCCGATTCTCGATGCGTTGTGACCGGCAAGCTTCCAGTAGCTATTCCGGTCGAGTTTTCCCGGGTTATTGGAATCGGATCAAAAATTTCACCACTTTTTACGATTTCTCGATTTTGGTGATTTTCCCTAGTGGTACCCCTAGGAAAATCCGTAAAAATTCGTCGGATTCCGACGAAGCCGATTCTCAATGCGTTGTGACCGGCAAGCTTCCAGTAGCTATTCCGGTCGAGTTTTCCCGAGTTATTGGACTCGGATCCAAAATTTCACCACTTTTTACGATTTCTCGATTTTGGTGATTTTCCCTAGTGGTACCCCTAGGGAAATCCGTAAAAATTCGTCGGATTCCGACGAAGCCGATTCTCGATGCGTTGTGACCGGCAAGCTTCCAGTAGCTATTCCGGTCGAGTTTTCCCGGGTTATTGGACTCGGATCCAAAATTTCACCACTTTTTACGATTTCTCGATTTTGATGATTTTCCCTAGTGGAAATCCGTAAAAATTCGTCGGATTCCGACGAAGCCGATTCTCGATGCGTTGTGACCGGCAAGCTTCCAGTAGCTATTCCGGTCGAGTTTTCCCGGGTTATTGGACTCGGATCCAAAATTTCACCACTTTTTACGATTTCTCGATTTTGGTGATTTTCCCTAGTGGTACCCCTAGGGAAATCCGTAAAAATTCGTCGGATTCAGACGAAGCCGATTCTCGATGCGTTGTGACCAGCAAGCTTCCAGTAGCTATTCCGGTCGAGTTTTCCCGGGTTATTGGAATCGGATCCAAAATTTCACCACTTTTTACGATTTCTCGATTTTGGTGATTTTCCCTAGTGGTACCCCTAGGAAAATCCGTAAAAATTCGTCGGATTCCGACGCAGCCGATTCTCAATGCGTTGTGACCGGCAAGCTTCCAGTAGCTATTCCGGTCGAGTTTTCCCGGGTTATTGGACTCGGATCCAAAATTTCACCACTTTTTACGATTTCTCGATTTTGGTGATTTTCCCTAGTGGAAATCCGTAAAAATTCGTCGGATTTCGACGAAGCCGATTCTCGATGCGTTGTGACCGGCAAGCTTCCAGTAGCTATTCCGGTCGAGTTTTCCCGGGTTATTGGACTCGGATCCAAAATTTCACCACTTTTTACGATTTCTCGATTTTGGTGATTTTCCCTAGTGGTACCCCTAGGGAAATCCGTAAAAATTCGTCGGATTCCGACGAAGCCGATTCTCGATGCGTTGTGACCGGCAAGCTTCCAGTAGCTATTCCGGTCGAGTTTTCCCGGGTTATTGGACTCGGATCCAAAATTTCACCACTTTTTACGATTTCTCGATTTTGGTGATTTTTCCTAGTGGTACCCCTAGGGAAATCCGTAAAAATTCTTCGGATTCCGACGAAGCCGATTCTCGATGCGTTGTGACCGGCAAGCTTCCAGTAGCTATTCCGGTCAAGTTTTCCCGGGTTATTGGACTCGGATCCAAAATTTCACCACTTTTTACAATTTCTCGATTTTGGTGATTTTCCCTAGTGGTACCCCTAGGGAAATCCGTAAAAATTCGTCGGATTCCGACGAAGCCGATTCTCGATGCGTTGTGACCGGCAAGCTTCCAGTAGCTATTCCGGTCGAGTTTTCCCGGGTTATTGGACTCGGATCCAAAATTTCACCACTTTTTACGATTTCTCGATTTTGGTGATTTTCCCTAGTGGTACCCATAGGGAAATCCGTAAAAATTCGTCGGATTCCGACGAAGCCGATTCTCGATGCGTTGTGACCGGCAAGCTTCCAGTAGCTATTCCGGTCGAGTTTTCCCGGGTTATTGGACTCAGATCAAAAATTTCACCACTTTTTACGATTTCTCGATTTTTGTGATTTTCCCTAGTGGTACCCCTAGGGAAATCCATAAAAATTCGTCGGATTCCGACGAAGCCGATTCTCGATGCGTTGTGACCGGCAAGCTTCCAGTAGCTATTCCGGTCGAGTTTTCCCGGGTTATTGGACTCGGATCCAAAATTTCACCACTTTTTACGATTTCTCGATTTTGGTGATTTTCCCTAGTGGTACCCCTAGGGAAATCCGTAAAAATTCGTCGGATTCAGACGAAGCCGATTCTCGATGCGTTGTGACCGGCAAGCTTCCAGTAGCTATTCCGGTCGAGTTTTCCCGGGTTATTGGAATCGGATCCAAAATTTCACCACTTTTTACGATTTCTCGATTTTGGTGATTTTCCCTAGTGGTACCCCTAGGAAAATCCGTAAAAATTCGTCGGATTCCGACGAAGCCGATTCTCAATGCGTTGTGACCGGCAAGCTTCCAGTAGCTATTCCGGTCGAGTTTTCCCGGGTTATTGGACTCGGATCCAAAATTTCACCACTTTTTACGATTTCTCGATTTTGGTGATTTTCCCTAGTGGTACCCCTAGGGAAATCCGTAAAAATTCGTCGGATTCCGACGAAGCCGATTCTCGATGCGTTGTGACCGGCAAGCTTCCAGTAGCTATTCCGGTCGAGTTTTCCCGGGTTATTGGACTCGGATCCAAAATTTCACCACTTTTTACGATTTCTCGATTTTGGTGATTTTCCCTAGTGGAAATCCGTAAAAATTCGTCGGATTCCGACGAAGCCGATTCTCGATGCGTTGTGACCGGCAAGCTTCCAGTAGCTATTCCGGTCGAGTTTTCCCGGGTTATTGGACTCGGATCCAAAATTTCACCACTTTTTACGATTTCTCGATTTTGGTGATTTTCCCTAGTGGTACCCCTAGGGAAATCCGTAAAAATTCGTCGGATTCCGACGAAGCCGATTCTCGATGCGTTGTGACCGGCAAGCTTCCAGTAGCTATTCCGGTCGAGTTTTCTCGGGTTATTGGACTCGGATCCAAAATTTCACCACTTTTTACGATTTCTCGATTTTGGTGATTTTCCCTAGTGGAAATCCGTAAAAATTCGTCGGATTCCGACGAAGCCGATTCTCGATGCGTTGTGACCGGCAAGCTTCCAGTAGCTATTCCGGTCGAGTTTTCCCGGGTTATTGGACTCTGATCCAAAATTTCACCACTTTTTACGATTTCTTGATTTTGGTGATTTTCCCTAGTGGTACCCCAAGGGAAATCCGTAAAAATTCGTCGGATTCCGACGAAGCCGATTCTCGATGCGTTGTGACCGGCAAGCTTCCAGTAGCTATTCCGGTCTAGTTTTCCCGGGTTATTGGACTCGGATCCAAAATTTCACCACTTTTTACGATTTCTCGATTTTGGTGATTTTCCCTAGTGGTACCCCTAGGGAAATCCGTAAAAATTCGTCGGATTCAGACGAAGCCGATTCTCGATGCGTTGTGACCGGCAAGCTTCCAGTAGCTATTCCGGTCGAGTTTTCCCGGGTTATTGGAATCGGATCCAAAATTTCACCACTTTTTACGATTTCTCGATTTTGGTGATTTTCCCTAGTGGTACCCCTAGGAAAATCCGTAAAAATTCGTCGGATTCCGACGCAGCCGATTCTCAATGCGTTGTGACCGGCAAGCTTCCAGTAGCTATTCCGGTCGAGTTTTCCCGGGTTATTGGACTCGGATCCAAAATTTCACCACTTTTTACGATTTCTCGATTTTGGTGATTTTCCCTAGTGGAAATCCGTAAAAATTCGTCGGATTTCGACGAAGCCGATTCTCGATGCGTTGTGACCGGCAAGCTTCCAGTAGCTATTCCGGTCGAGTTTTCCCGGGTTATTGGACTCTGATCCAAAATTTCACCACTTTTTACGATTTCTCGATTTTGGTGATTTTCCCTAGTGGTACCCCAAGGGAAATCCGTAAAAATTCGTCGGATTCCGACGAAGCCGATTCTCGATGCGTTGTGACCGGCAAGCTTCCAGTAGCTATTCCGGTCGAGTTTTCCCGGGTTATTGGACTCGGATCCAAAATTTCACTACTTTTTACGATTTCTCGATTTTGGTGATTTTCCCTAGTGGTACCCCTAGGGAAATTCGTAAAAATTCGTCGGATTCAGACGAAGCCGATTCTCGATGCGTTGTGACCGGCAAGCTTCCAGTAGCTATTCCGGTCGAGTTTTCCCGGGTTATTGGAATCGGATCCAAAATTTCACCACTTTTTACGATTTCTCGATTTTGGTGATTTTCCCTAGTGGTACCCCTAGGAAAATCCGTAAAAATTCGTCGGATTCCGACGCAGCCGATTCTCAATGCGTTGTGACCGGCAAGCTTCCAGTAGCTATTCCGGTCGAGTTTTCCCGGGTTATTGGACTCGGATCCAAAATTTCACCACTT
Source organism: Excoecaria cochinchinensis (assembly GCA_947683425.1). Classification (NCBI taxonomy): domain Eukaryota; kingdom Viridiplantae; phylum Streptophyta; class Magnoliopsida; order Malpighiales; family Euphorbiaceae; genus Excoecaria; species Excoecaria cochinchinensis. The sequence goes on along the minus strand of CANTUQ010000369.1, from coordinate 55,767 downwards.
TTTACGATTTCTCGATTTTGGTGATTTTCCCTAGTGGAAATCCGTAAAAATTCGTCGGATTCCGACGAAGCCGATTCTCGATGCGTTGTGACCGGCAAGCTTCCAGTAGCTATTCCGGTCGAGTTTTCCCGGGTTATTGGACTCGGATCCAAAATTTCACCACTTTTTACGATTTCTCGATTTTGGTGATTTTCCCTAGTGGTACCCCTAGGAAAATCCGTAAAAATTCGTCGGATTCCGACGAAGCCGATTCTCGATGCGTTGTGACCGGCAAGCTTCCAGTAGCTATTCCGGTCGAGTTTTCCCGGGTTATTGGACTCGGATCCAAAATTTCACCACTTTTTACGATTTCTCGATTTTGGTGATTTTCCCTAGTGGAAATCCGTAAAAATTCGTCGGATTCCGACGAAGCCGATTCTCGATGCGTTGTGACCGGCAAGCTTCCAGTAGCTATTCCGGTCGAGTTTTCCCGGGTTATTGGACTCGGATCCAAAATTTCACCACTTTTTACGATTTCTCGATTTTGGTGATTTTCCCTAGTGGTACCCCTAGGGAAATCCGTAAAAATTCGTCGGATTCCGACGAAGCCGATTCTCGATGCGTTGTGACCGGCAAGCTTCCAGTAGCTATTCCGGTCGAGTTTTCCCGGGTTATTGGACTCGGATCCAAAATTTCACCACTTTTTACGATTTCTCGATTTTGGTGATTTTCCCTAGTGGTACCCATAGGGAAATCCGTAAAAATTCGTCGGATTCCGACGAAGCCGATTCTCGATGCGTTGTGACCGGCAAGCTTCCAGTAGCTATTCCGGTCGAGTTTTCCCGGGTTATTGGACTCGGATCAAAAATTTCACCACTTTTTACGATTTCTCGATTTTTGTGATTTTCCCTAGTGGTACCCCTAGGGAAATCCATAAAAATTCGTCGGATTCCGATGAAGCCGATTCTCGATGCGTTGTGACAGGCAAGCTTCCAGTAGCTATTCCGGTCGAGTTTTTCCGGGTTATTGGACTCGGATGCAAAATTTCACCACTTTTTACGATTTCTCGATTTTGGTGATTTTCCCTAGTGGTACCCCTAGGGAAATCCGTAAAAATTCGTCGGATTCCGACGAAGCCGATTCTCGATGCGTTGTGACCGGCAAGCTTCCAGTAGCTATTCCGGTCGAGTTTTCCCGGGTTATTGGAATCGGATCCAAAATTTCACCACTTTTTACGATTTCTCGATTTTGGTGATTTTCCCTAGTGGTACCCCTAGGAAAATCCGTAAAAATTCGTCGGATTCCGACGAAGCCGATTCTCAATGCGTTGTGACCGGCAAGCTTCCAGTAGCTATTCCGGTCGAGTTTTCCCGGGTTATTGGACTCGGATCCAAAATTTCACCACTTTTTACGATTTCTCGATTTTGGTGATTTTCCCTAGTGGTACCCCTAGGGAAATCCGTAAAAATTCGTCGGATTCCGACGAAGCCGATTCTCGATGCGTTGTGACCGGCAAGCTTCCAGTAGCTATTCCGGTCGAGTTTTCCCGGGTTATTGGACTCGGATCCAAAATTTCACCACTTTTTACGATTTCTCGATTTTGGTGATTTTCCCTAGTGGAAATCCGTAAAAATTCGTCGAATTCCGACGAAGCCGATTCTCGATGCGTTGTGACCGGCAAGCTTCCAGTAGCTATTCCGGTCGAGTTTTCCCGGGTTATTGGACTCGGATCCAAAATTTCACCACTTTTTACGATTTCTCGATTTTGGTGATTTTCCCTAGTGGTACCCCTAGGGAAATCCGTAAAAATTCGTCGGATTCAGACGAAGCCGATTCTCGATGCGTTGTGACCGGCAAGCTTCCAGTAGCTATTCCGGTCGAGTTTTCCCGGGTTATTGGAATCGGATCCAAAATTTCACCACTTTTTACGATTTCTCGATTTTGGTGATTTTCCCTAGTGGTACCCCTAGGAAAATCCGTAAAAATTCGTCGGATTCCGACGCAGCCGATTCTCAATGCGTTGTGACCGGCAAGCTTCCAGTAGCTATTCCGGTCGAGTTTTCCCGGGTTATTGGACTCGGATCCAAAATTTCACCACTTTTTACGATTTCTCGATTTTGGTGATTTTCCCTAGTGGTACCCCTAGGGAAATCCGTAAAAATTCGTCGGATTCCGACGAAGCCGATTCTCGATGCGTTGTGACCGGCAAGCTTCCAGTAGCTATTCCGGTCGAGTTTTCCCGGGTTATTGGACTCAGATCCAAAATTTCACCACTTTTTACGATTTCTCGATTTTGGTGATTTTCCCTAGTGGAAATCCGTAAAAATTCGTCGGATTCCGACGAAGCCGATTCTCGATGCGTTGTGACCGGCAAGCTTCCAGTAGCTATTCCGGTCGAGTTTTCCCGGGTTATTGGACTCGGATCCAAAATTTCACCACTTTTTACGATTTCTCGATTTTGGTGATTTTCCCTAGTGGTACCCCTAGGGAAATCCGTAAAAATTCGTCGGATTCCGACGAAGCCGATTCTCGATGCGTTGTGACCGGCAAGCTTCCAGTAGCTATTCCGGTCGAGTTTTCCCGGGTTATTGGACTCGGATCCAAAATTTCACCACTTTTTACGATTTCTCGATTTTTGTGATTTTCCCTAGTGGTACCCCTAGGGAAATCCATAAAAATTCGTCGGATTCCGACGAAGCCGATTCTCGATGCGTTGTGACCGGCAAGCTTCCAGTAGCTATTCCGGTCGAGTTTTCCCGGGTTATTGGACTCGGATCCAAAATTTCACCACTTTTTACGATTTCTCGATTTTGGTGATTTTCCCTAGTGGTACCCCTAGGGAAATCCGTAAAAATTCGTCGGATTCCGACGAAGCCGATTCTCGATGCGTTGTGACCGGCAAGCTTCCAGTAGCTATTCCGGTCGAGTTTTCCCGGGTTATTGGACTCGGATCCAAAATTTCACCACTTTTTACGATTTCTCGATTTTGGTGATTTTCCCTAGTGGAAATCCGTAAAAATTCGTCGAATTCCGACGAAGCCGATTCTCGATGCGTTGTGACCGGCAAGCTTCCAGTAGCTATTCCGGTCGAGTTTTCCCGGGTTATTGGACTCGGATCCAAAATTTCACCACTTTTTACGATTTCTCGATTTTGGTGATTTTCCCTAGTGGTACCCCTAGGGAAATCCGTAAAAATTCGTCGGATTCAGACGAAGCCGATTCTCGATGCGTTGTGACCGGCAAGCTTCCAGTAGCTATTCCGGTCGAGTTTTCCCGGGTTATTGGAATCGGATCCAAAATTTCACCACTTTTTACGATTTCTCGATTTTGGTGATTTTCCCTAGTGGTACCCCTAGGAAAATCCGTAAAAATTCGTCGGATTCCGACGCAGCCGATTCTCAATGCGTTGTGACCGGCAAGCTTCCAGTAGCTATTCCGGTCGAGTTTTCCCGGGTTATTGGACTCGGATCCAAAATTTCACCACTTTTTACGATTTCTCGATTTTGGTGATTTTCCCTAGTGGTACCCCTAGGGAAATTCGTAAAAATTCGTCGGATTCCGACGAAGCCGATTCTCGATGCGTTGTGACCGGCAAGCTTCCAGTAGCTATTCCGGTCGAGTTTTCCCGGGTTATTGGACTCGGATCCAAAATTTCACCACTTTTTACGATTTCTCGATTTTGGTGATTTTCCCTAGTGGAAATCCGTAAAAATTCGTCGGATTCCGACGAAGCCGATTCTCGATGCGTTGTGACCGGCAAGCTTCCAGTAGCTATTCCGGTCGAGTTTTCCCGGGTTATTAGACTCGGATCCAAAATTTCACCACTTTTTACGATTTCTCGATTTTGGTGATTTTCCCTAGTGGTACCCCTAGGGAAATCCGTAAAAATTCGTCGGATTCCGACGAAGCCGATTCTCGATGCGTTGTGACCGGCAAGCTTCCAGTAGCTATTCCGGTCGAGTTTTCCCGGGTTATTGGACTCGGATCCAAAATTTCACCACTTTTTACGATTTCTCGATTTTTGTGATTTTCCCTAGTGGTACCCCTAGGGAAATCCATAAAAATTCGTCGGATTCCGACGAAGCCGATTCTCGATGCGTTGTGACCGGCAAGCTTCCAGTAGCTATTCCGGTCGAGTTTTCCCGGGTTATTGGACTCGGATCCAAAATTTCACCACTTTTTACGATTTCTCGATTTTGGTGATTTTTCCTAGTGGTACCCCTAGGGAAATCCGTAAAAATTCGTCGGATTCAGACGAAGCCGATTCTCGATGCGTTGTGACCGGCAAGCTTCCAGTAGCTATTCCGGTCGAGTTTTCCCGGGTTATTGGAATCGGATCCAAAATTTCACCACTTTTTACGATTTCTCGATTTTGGTGATTTTCCCTAGTGGTGCCCCTAGGAAAATCCGTAAAAATTCGTCGGATTCCGACGAAGCCGATTCTCAATGCGTTGTGACCGGCAAGCTTCCAGTAGCTATTCCGGTCGAGTTTTCCCGGGTTATTGGACTCGGATCCAAAATTTCACCACTTTTTACGATTTCTCGATTTTGGTGATTTTCCCTAGTGGTACCCCTAGGGAAATCCGTAAAAATTCGTCGGATTCCGACGAAGCCGATTCTCGATGCGTTGTGACCGGCAAGCTTCCAGTAGCTATTCCGGTCGAGTTTTCCCGGGTTATTGGACTCGGATCCAAAATTTCACCACTTTTTACGATTTCTCGATTTTGGTGATTTTCCCTAGTGGTACCCCTAGGGAAATCCGTAAAAATTCGTCGGATTCCGACGAAGCCGATTCACGATGCGTTGTGACCGGCAAGCTTCCAGTAGCTATTCCGGTCGAGTTTTCCGGGGTTATTGGACTCGGATCAAAAATTTCACCACTATTTACGATTTCTCGATTTTGGTAATTTTCCCTAGTGGTACCCCTAGGGAAATCCGTAAAAATTCGTCGGATTCCGACGAAGCCGATTCTCGATGCGTTGTGACCGGCAAGCTTCCAGTAGCTATTCCGGTCGAGTTTTCCCGGGTTATTGGACTCGGATCCAAAATTTCACCACTTTTTACGATTTCTCGATTTTGGTGATTTTCCCTAGTGGTACCCCTAGGGAAATCCGTAAAAATTCGTCGGATTCCGACGAAGCCGATTCTCGATGCGTTGTGACCGGCAAGCTTCCAGTAGCTATTCCGGTCGAGTTTTCCCGGGTTATTGGACTCGGATCCAAAATTTCACCACTTTTTACGATTTCTCGATTTTGGTGATTTTCCCTAGTGGTACCCCTAGGGAAATCCGTAAAAATTCGTCGGATTCCGACGAAGCCGATTCTCGATGCGTTGTGACCGGCAAGCTTTCAGTAGCTATTCCGGTCGAGTTTTCCCGGGTTATTGGACTCGGATCCAAAATTTCACCACTTTTTACGATTTCTCGATTTTGGTGATTTTCCCTAGTGGTACCCCTAGGGAAATCCGTAAAAATTCGTCGGATTCCGACGAAGCCGATTCTCGATGCGTTGTGACCGGCAAGCTTCCAGTAGCTATTCCGGTCGAGTTTTCCCGGGTTATTGGACTCGGATCCAAAATTTCACCACTTTTTACGATTTCTCGATTTTGGTGATTTTCCCTAGTGGTACCCATAGGGAAATCCGTAAAAATTCGTCGGATTCCGACGAAGCCGATTCTCGATGCGTTGTGACCGGCAAGCTTCCAGTAGCTATTCCGGTCGAGTTTTCCCGGGTTATTGGACTCGGATCAAAAATTTCACCACTTTTTACGATTTCTCGATTTTTGTGATTTTCCCTAGTGGTACCCCTAGGGAAATCCATAAAAATTCGTCGGATTCCGACGAAGCCGATTCTCGATGCGTTGTGACCGGCAAGCTTCTAGTAGCTATTCCGGTCGAGTTTTCCCGGGTTATTGGACTCGGATCCAAAATTTCACCACTTTTTACGATTTCTCGATTTTGGTGATTTTCCATAGTGGTACCCCTAGGGAAATCCGTAAAAATTCGTCGGATTCAGACGAAGCCGATTCTCGATGCGTTGTGACCGGCAAGCTTCCAGTAGCTATTCCGGTCGAGTTTTCCCGGGTTATTGGAATCGGATCCAAAATTTCACCACTTTTTACGATTTCTCGATTTTGGTGATTTTCCCTAGTGGTACCCCTAGGAAAATCCGTAAAAATTCGTCGGATTCCGACGAAGCCGATTCTCAATGCGTTGTGACCGGCAAGCTTCCAGTAGCTATTCCGGTCGAGTTTTCCCGGGTTATTGGACTCGGATCCAAAATTTCACCACTTTTTACGATTTCTCGATTTTGGTGATTTTCCCTAGTGGTACCCCTAGGGAAATCCGTAAAAATTCGTCGGATTCCGACGAAGCCGATTCTCGATGCGTTGTGACCGGCAAGCTTCCAGTAGCTATTCCGGTCGAGTTTTCCCGGGTTATTGGACTCGGATCCAAAATTTCACCACTTTTTACGATTTCTCGATTTTGGTGATTTTTCCTAGTGGTACCCCTAGGGAAATCCGTAAAAATTCGTCGGATTCAGACGAAGCCGATTCTCGATGCGTTGTGACCGGCAAGCTTCCAGTAGCTATTCCGGTCGAGTTTTCCCGGGTTATTGGAATCGGATCCAAAATTTCACCACTTTTTACGATTTCTCGATTTTGGTGATTTTCCCTAGTGGTACCCCTAGGAAAATCCGTAAAAATTCGTCGGATTCCGACGAAGCCGATTCTCAATGCGTTGTGACCGGCAAGCTTCCAGTAGCTATTCCGGTCGAGTTTTCCCGGGTTATTGGACTCGGATCCAAAATTTCACCACTTTTTACGATTTCTCGATTTTGGTGATTTTCCCTAGTGGTACCCCTAGGGAAATCCGTAAAAATTCGTCGGATTCCGACGAAGCCGATTCTCGATGCGTTGTGACCGGCAAGCTTCCAGTAGCTATTCCGGTCGAGTTTTCCCGGGTTATTGGACTCGGATCCAAAATTTCACCACTTTTTACGATTTCTCGATTTTGGTGATTTTCCCTAGTGGTACCCCTAGGGAAATCCGTAAAAATTCGTCGGATTCCGACGAAGCCGATTCACGATGCGTTGTGACCGGCAAGCTTCCAGTAGCTATTCCGGTCGAGTTTTCCGGGGTTATTGGACTCGGATCAAAAATTTCACCACTATTTACGATTTCTCGATTTTGGTAATTTTCCCTAGTGGTACCCCTAGGGAAATCCGTAAAAATTCGTCGGATTCCGACGAAGCCGATTCTCGATGCGTTGTGACCGGCAAGCTTCCAGTAGCTATTCCGGTCGAGTTTTCCCGGGTTATTGGACTCGGATCCAAAATTTCACCACTTTTTACGATTTCTCGATTTTGGTGATTTTCCCTAGTGGTACCCCTAGGGAAATCCGTAAAAATTCGTCGGATTCCGACGAAGCCGATTCTCGATGCGTTGTGACCGGCAAGCTTCCAGTAGCTATTCCGGTCGAGTTTTCCCGGGTTATTGGACTCGGATCCAAAATTTCACCACTTTTTACGATTTCTCGATTTTGGTGATTTTCCCTAGTGGTACCCCTAGGGAAATCCGTAAAAATTCGTCGGATTCCGACGAAGCCGATTCTCGATGCGTTGTGACCGGCAAGCTTTCAGTAGCTATTCCGGTCGAGTTTTCCCGGGTTATTGGACTCGGATCCAAAATTTCACCACTTTTTACGATTTCTCGATTTTGGTGATTTTCCCTAGTGGTACCCCTAGGGAAATCCGTAAAAATTCGTCGGATTCCGACGAAGCCGATTCTCGATGCGTTGTGACCGGCAAGCTTCCAGTAGCTATTCCGGTCGAGTTTTCCCGGGTTATTGGGCTCGGATCCAAAATTTCACCACTTTTTACGATTTCTCGATTTTGGTGATTTTCCCTAGTGGTACCCATAGGGAAATCCGTAAAAATTCGTCGGATTCCGACGAAGCCGATTCTCGATGCGTTGTGACCGGCAAGCTTCCAGTAGCTATTCCGGTCGAGTTTTCCCGGGTTATTGGACTCGGATCAAAAATTTCACCACTTTTTACGATTTCTCGATTTTTGTGATTTTCCCTAGTGGTACCCCTAGGGAAATCCATAAAAATTCGTCGGATTCCGACGAAGCCGATTCTCGATGCGTTGTGACCGGCAAGCTTCTAGTAGCTATTCCGGTCGAGTTTTCCCGGGTTATTGGACTCGGATCCAAAATTTCACCACTTTTTACGATTTCTCGATTTTGGTGATTTTCCATAGTGGTACCCCTAGGGAAATCCGTAAAAATTCGTCGGATTCAGACGAAGCCGATTCTCGATGCGTTGTGACCGGCAAGCTTCCAGTAGCTATTCCGGTCGAGTTTTCCCGGGTTATTGGAATCGGATCCAAAATTTAACCACTTTTTACGATTTCTCGATTTTGGTGATTTTCCCTAGTGGTACCCCTAGGAAAATCCGTAAAAATTCGTCGGATTCCGACGAAGCCGATTCTCAATGCGTTGTGACCGGCAAGCTTCCAGTAGCTATTCCGGTCGAGTTTTCCCGGGTTATTGGACTCGGATCCAAAATTTCACCACTTTTTACGATTTCTCGATTTTGGTGATTTTCCCTAGTGGTACCCCTAGGGAAATCCGTAAAAATTCGTCGGATTCCGACGAAGCCGATTCTCGATGCGTTGTGACCGGCAAGCTTCCAGTAGCTATTCCGGTCGAGTTTTCCCGGGTTATTGGACTCGGATCCAAAATTTCACCACTTTTTACGATTTCTCGATTTTGGTGATTTTCCCTAGTGGAAATCCGTAAAAATTCGTCGGATTCCGACGAAGCCGATTCTCGATGCGTTGTGACCGGCAAGCTTCCAGTAGCTATTCCGGTCGAGTTTTCCCGGGTTATTGGACTCGGATCCAAAATTTCACCACTTTTTACGATTTCTCGATTTTGGTGATTTTCCCTAGTGGTACCCCTAGGGAAATCCGTAAAAATTCGTCGGATTCCGACGAAGCCGATTCTCGATGCGTTGTGACCGGCAAGCTTCCAGTAGCTATTCCGGTCGAGTTTTCCCGGGTTATTGGACTCGGATCCAAAATTTCACCACTTTTTACGATTTCTCGATTTTGGTGATTTTCCCTAGTGGAAATCCGTAAAAATTCGTCGGATTCCGACGAAGCCGATTCTCGATGCGTTGTGACCGGTAAGCTTCCAGTAGCTATTCCGGTCGAGTTTTCCCGGGTTATTGGACTCTGATCCAAAATTTCACCACTTTTTACGATTTCTCGATTTTGGTGATTTTCCCTAGTGGTACCCCAAGGGAAATCCGTAAAAATTCGTCGGATTCCGACGAAGCCGATTCTCGATGCGTTGTGACCGGCAAGCTTCCAGTAGCTATTCCGGTCGAGTTTTCCCGGGTTATTGGACTCGGATCCAAAATTTCACCACTTTTTACGATTTCTCGATTTTGGTGATTTTCCCTAGTGGTACCCCTAGGGAAATCCGTAAAAATTCGTCGGATTCCGACGAAGCCGATTCTCGATGCGTTGTGACCGGCAAGCTTCCAGTAGCTATTCCGGTCGAGTTTTCCCGGGTTATTGGACTCGGATCCAAAATTTCACCACTTTTTACGATTTCTCGATTTTGGTGATTTTTCCTAGTGGTACCCCTAGGGAAATCCGTAAAAATTCGTCGGATTCCGACGAAGCCGATTCTCGATGCGTTGTGACCGGCAAGCTTCCAGTAGCTATTCCGGTCGAGTTTTCCCGGGTTATTGGACTCGGATCCAAAATTTCACCACTTTTTACGATTTCTCGATTTTGGTGATTTTCCCTAGTGGTACCCCTAGGGAAATCCGTAAAAATTCGTCGGATTCCGACGAAGCCGATTCTCGATGCGTTGTGACAGGCAAGCTTCCAGTAGCTATTCCGGTCGAGTTTTCCCGGGTTATTGGACTCGGATCCAAAATTTCACCACTTTTTACGATTTCTCGATTTTGGTGATTTTCCCTAGTGGTACCCATAGGGAAATCCGTAAAAATTCGTCGGATTCCGACGAAGCCGATTCTCGATGCGTTGTGACCGGCAAGCTTCCAGTAGCTATTCTGGTCGAGTTTTCCCGGGTTATTGGACTCGGATCAAAAATTTCACCACTTTTTACGATTTCTCGATTTTTGTGATTTTCCCTAGTGGTACCCCTAGGGAAATCCATAAAAATTCGTCGGATTCCGATGAAGCCGATTCTCGATGCGTTGTGACCGGCAAGCTTCCAGTAGCTATTCCGGTCGAGTTTTCCCGGGTTATTGGACTCGGATCCAAAATTTCACCACTTTTTACGATTTCTCGATTTTGGTGATTTTCCCTAGTGGTACCCCTAGGGAAATCCGTAAAAATTCGTCGGATTCAGACGAAGCCGATTCTCGATGCGTTGTGACCGGCAAGCTTCCAGTAGCTATTCCGGTCGAGTTTTCCCGGGTTATTGGAATCGGATCCAAAATTTCACCACTTTTTACGATTTCTCGATTTTGGTGATTTTCCCTAGTGGTACCCCTAGGAAAATCCGTAAAAATTCGTCGGATTCCGACGAAGCCGATTCTCAATGCGTTGTGACCGGCAAGCTTCCAGTAGCTATTCCGGTCGAGTTTTCCCGGGTTATTGGACTCGGATCCAAAATTTCACCACTTTTTACGATTTCTCGATTTTGGTGATTTTCCCTAGTGGTACCCCTAGGGAAATCCGTAAAAATTCGTCGGATTCCGACGAAGCCGATTCTCGATGCGTTGTGACCGGCAAGCTTCCAGTAGCTATTCCGGTCGAGTTTTCCCGGGTTATTGGACTCGGATCCAAAATTTCACCACTTTTTACGATTTCTCGATTTTGGTGATTTTCCCTAGGGGAAATCCGTAAAAATTCGTCGGATTCCGACGAAGCCGATTCTCGATGCGTTGTGACCGGCAAGCTTCCAGTAGCTATTCCGGTCGAGTTTTCCCGGGTTATTGGACTCGGATCCAAAATTTCACCACTTTTTACGATTTCTCGATTTTGGTGATTTTCCCTAGTGGTACCCCTAGGGAAATCCGTAAAAATTCGTCGGATTCCGACGAAGCCGATTCTCGATGCGTTGTGACCGGCAAGCTTCCAGTAGCTATTCCGGTCGAGTTTTCCCGGGTTATTGGACTCGGATCCAAAATTTCACCACTTTTTACGATTTCTCGATTTTTGTGATTTTCCCTAGTGGTACCCCTAGGGAAATCCATAAAAATTCGTCGGATTCCGACGAAGCCGATTCTCGATGCGTTGTGACCGGCAAGCTTCCAGTAGCTATTCCGGTCGAGTTTTCCCGGGTTATTGGACTCGGATCCAAAATTTCACCACTTTTTACGATTTCTCGATTTTGGTGATTTTCCCTAGTGGTACCCCTAGGGAAATCCGTAAAAATTCGTCGGATTCAGACGAAGCCGATTCTCGATGCGTTGTGACCGGCAAGCTTCCAGTAGCTATTCCGGTCGAGTTTTCCCGGGTTATTGGAATCGGATCCAAAATTTCACCACTTTTTACGATTTCTCGATTTTGGTGATTTTCCCTAGTGGTACCCCGAGGAAAATCCGTAAAAATTCGTCGGATTCCGACGAAGCCGATTCTCAATGCGTTGTGACCGGCAAGCTTCCAGTAGCTATTCCGGTCGAGTTTTCCCGGGTTATTGGACTCGGATCCAAAATTTCACCACTTTTTACGATTTCTCGATTTTGGTGATTTTCCCTAGTGGTACCCCTAGGGAAATCCGTAAAAATTCGTCGGATTCCGACGAAGCCGATTCTCGATGCGTTGTGACCGGCAAGCTTCCAGTAGCTATTCCGGTCGAGTTTTCCAGGGTTATTGGACTCGGATCCAAAATTTCACCACTTTTTACGATTTCTCGATTTTGGTGATTTTCCCTAGTGGAAATCCGTAAAAATTCGTCGGATTCCGACGAAGCCGATTCTCGATGCGTTGTGACCGGCAAGCTTCCAGTAGCTATTCCGGTCGAGTTTTCCCGGGTTATTGGACTCTGATCCAAAAGTTCACCACTTTTTACGATTTCTCGATTTTTGTGATTTTCCCTAGTGGTACCCCTAGGGAAATCCGTAAAAATTCGTCGGATTCCGACGAAGCCGATTCTCGATGCGTTGTGACCGGCAAGCTTCCAGTAGCTATTCCGGTCGAGTTTTCCCGGGTTATTGGACTCGGATCCAAAATTTCACCACTTTTTACGATTTCTCGATTTTGGTGATTTTCCCTAGTGGTACCCCTAGGGAAATCCGTAAAAATTCGTCGGATTCAGACGAAGCCGATTCTCGATGCGTTGTGACCGGCAAGCTTCCAGTAGCTATTCCGGTCGAGTTTTCCCGGGTTATTGGAATCGGATCCAAAATTTCACCACTTTTTACGATTTCTCGATTTTGGTGATTTTCCCTAGTGGTACCCCTAGGAAAATCCGTAAAAATTCGTCGGATTCCGACGCAGCCGATTCTCAATGCGTTGTGACCGACAAGCTTCCAGTAGCTATTCCGGTCGAGTTTTCCCGGGTTATTGGACTCGGATCCAAAATTTCACCACTTTTTACGATTTCTCGATTTTGGTGATTTTCCCTAGTGGAAATCCGTAAAAATTCGTCGGATTCCGACGAAGCCGATTCTCGATGCGTTGTGACCGGCAAGCTTCCAGTAGCTATTCCGGTCGAGTTTTCCCGGGTTATTGGACTCGGATCCAAAATTTCACCACTTTTTACGATTTCTCGATTTTGGTGATTTTCCCTAGTGGTACCCCTAGGGAAATCCGTAAAAATTCGTCGGATTCCGACGAAGCCGATTCTCGATGCGTTGTGACCGGCAAGCTTCCAGTAGCTATTCCGGTCGAGTTTTCCCGGGTTATTGGACTCGGATCCAAAATTTCACCACTTTTTACGATTTCTCGATTTTGGTATTTTCCCTAGTGGTACCCCTAGGAAAATCCGTAAAAATTCGTCGGATTCCGACGAAGCCGATTCTCGATGCGTTGTGACCGGCAAGCTTCCAGTAGCTATTCCGGTCGAGTTTTCCCGGGTTATTGGACTCGGATCCAAAATTTCACCACTTTTTACGATTTCTCGATTTTGGTGATTTTCCCTAGTGGTACCCCTAGGAAAATCCGTAAAAATTCGTCGGATTCCGACGAAGCCGATTCTCGATGCGTTGTGACCGGCAAGCTTCCAGTAGCTATTCCGGTCGAGTTTTCCCGGGTTATTGGACTCGGATCCAAAATTTCACCACTTTTTACGATTTCTCGATTTTGGTGATTTTCCCTAGTGGTACCCCTAGGGAAATCCGTAAAAATTCGTCGGATTCCGACGAAGCCGATTCTCGATGCGTTGTGACCGGCAAGCTTCCAGTAGCTATTCCGGTCGAGTTTTCCCGGGTTATTGGACTCGGATCCAAAATTTCACCACTTTTTACGATTTCTCGATTTTGGTGATTTTCCCTAGTGGAAATCCGTAAAAATTCGTCGGATTCCGACGAAGCCGATTCTCGATGCGTTGTGACCGGCAAGCTTCCAGTAGCTATTCCGGTCGAGTTTTCCCGGGTTATTAGACTCGGATCCAAAATTTCACCACTTTTTACGATTTCTCGATTTTGGTGATTTTCCCTAGTGGTACCCCTAGGGAAATCCGTAAAAATTCGTCGGATTCCGACGAAGCCGATTCTCTATGCGTTGTGACCGGCAAGCTTCCAGTAGCTATTCCGGTCGAGTTTTCCCGGGTTATTGGACTCGGATCCAAAATTTCACCACTTTTTACGATTTCTCGATTTTGGTGATTTTCCCTAGTGGTACCCCTAGGGAAATCCGTAAAAATTCGTCGGATTCAGACGAAGCCGATTCTCGATGCGTTGTGACCGGCAAGCTTCCAGTAGCTATTCCGGTCGAGTTTTCCCGGGTTATTGGAATCGGATCCAAAATTTCACCACTTTTTACGATTTCTCGATTTTGGTGATTTTCCCTAGTGGTACCCCTAGGAAAATCCGTAAAAATTCGTCGGATTCCGACGAAGCCGATTCTCAATGCGTTGTGACCGGCAAGCTTCCAGTAGCTATTCCGGTCGAGTTTTCCCGGGTTATTGGACTCGGATCCAAAATTTCACCACTTTTTACGATTTCTCGATTTTGGTGATTTTCCCTAGTGGTACCCCTAGGGAAATCCGTAAAAATTCGTCGGATTCCGACGAAGCCGATTCTCGATGCGTTGTGACCGGCAAGCTTCCAGTAGCTATTCCGGTCGAGTTTTCCCGGGTTATTGGACTCGGATCCAAAATTTCACCACTTTTTACGATTTCTCGATTTTGGTGATTTTCCCTAGTGGAAATCCGTAAAAATTCGTCGGATTCCGACGAAGCCGATTCTCGATGCGTTGTGACCGGCAAGCTTCCAGTAGCTATTCCGGTCGAGTTTTCCCGGGTTATTGGACTCGGATCCAAAATTTCACCACTTTTTACGATTTCTCGATTTTGGTGATTTTCCCTAGTGGTACCCCTAGGGAAATCCGTAAAAATTCGTCGGATTCCGACGAAGCCGATTCTCGATGCGTTGTGACCGGCAAGCTTCCAGTAGCTATTCCGGTCGAGTTTTCCCGGGTTATTGGACTCGGATCCAAAATTTCACCACTTTTTACGATTTCTCGATTTTGGTGATTTTCCCTAGTGGTACCCCTAGGGAAATCCGTAAAAATTCGTCGGATTCCGACGAAACCGATTCTCGATGCGTTGTGACCGGCAAGCTTCCAGTAGCTATTCCGGTCGAGTTTTCCCGGGTTATTGGACTCGGATCCAAAATTTCACCACTTTTTACGATTTCTCGATTTTGGTGATTTTCCCTAGTGGTACCCCTAGGGAAATCCGTAAAAATTCGTCGGATTCCGACGAAGCCGATTCTCGATGCGTTGTGACCGGCAAGCTTCCAGTAGCTATTCCGGTCGAGTTTTCCCGGGTTATTGGACTCGGATCCAAAATTTCACCACTTTTTACGATTTCTCGATTTTGGTGATTTTCCCTAGTGGAAATCCGTAAAAATTCGTCGGATTCCGACGAAGCCGATTCTCGATGCGTTGTGACCGGCAAGCTTCCAGTAGCTATTCCGGTCGAGTTTTCCCGGGTTATTGGACTCTGATCCAAAATTTCACCACTTTTTACGATTTCTCGATTTTGGTGATTTTCCCTAGTGGTACCCCTAGGGAAATCCGTAAAAATTCGTCGGATTCCGACGAAGCCGATTCTCGATGCGTTGTGACCGGCAAGCTTCCAGTAGCTATTCCGGTCGAGTTTTCCCGGGTTATTGGACTCGGATCCAAAATTTCACCACTTTTTACGATTTCTCGATTTTGGTGATTTTCCCTAGTGGTACCCCTAGGGAAATCCGTAAAAATTCGTCGGATTCAGACGAAGCCGATTCTCGATGCGTTGTGACCGGCAAGCTTCCAGTAGCTATTCCGGTCGAGTTTTCCCGGGTTATTGGAATCGGATCCAAAATTTCACCACTTTTTACGATTTCTCGATTTTGGTGATTTTCCCTAGTGGTACCCCTAGGAAAATCCGTAAAAATTCGTCGGATTCCGACGCAGCCGATTCTCAATGCGTTGTGACCGGCAAGCTTCCAGTAGCTATTCCGGTCGAGTTTTCCCGGGTTATTGGACTCGGATCCAAAATTTCACCACTTTTTACGATTTCTCGATTTTGGTGATTTTCCCTAGTGGAAATCCGTAAAAATTCGTCGGATTCCGACGAAGCCGATTCTCGATGCGTTGTGACCGGCAAGCTTCCAGTAGCTATTCCGGTCGAGTTTTCCCGGGTTATTGGACTCGGATCCAAAATTTCACCACTTTTTACGATTTCTCGATTTTGGTGATTTTCCCTAGTGGTACCCCTAGGGAAATCCGTAAAAATTCGTCGGATTCCGACGAAACCGATTCTCGATGCGTTGTGACCGGCAAGCTTCCAGTAGCTATTCCGGTCGAGTTTTCCCGGGTTATTGGACTCGGATCCAAAATTTCACCACTTTTTACGATTTCTCGATTTTGGTGATTTTCCCTAGTGGTACCCCTAGGGAAATCCGTAAAAATTCGTCGGATTCCGACGAAGCCGATTCTCGATGCGTTGTGACCGGCAAGCTTCCAGTAGCTATTCCGGTCGAGTTTTCCCGGGTTATTGGAATCGGATCCAAAATTTCACCACTTTTTACGATTTCTCGATTTTGGTGATTTTCCCTAGTGGTACCCCTAGGAAAATCCGTAAAAATTCGTCGGATTCCGACGAAGCCGATTCTCAATGCGTTGTGACCGGCAAGCTTCCAGTAGCTATTCCGGTCGAGTTTTCCCGGGTTATTGGACTCGGATCCAAAATTTCACCACTTTTTACGATTTCTCGATTTTGGTGATTTTCCCTAGTGGTACCCCTAGGGAAATCCGTAAAAATTCGTCGGATTCCGACGAAGCCGATTCTCGATGCGTTGTGACCGGCAAGCTTCCAGTAGCTATTCCGGTCGAGTTTTCCCGGGTTATTGGACTCGGATCCAAAATTTCACCACTTTTTACGATTTCTCGATTTTGGTGATTTTCCCTAGTGGAAATCCGTAAAAATTCGTCGGATTCCGACGAAGCCGATTCTCGATGCGTTGTGACCGGCAAGCTTCCAGTAGCTATTCCGGTCGAGTTTTCCCGGGTTATTGGACTCTGATCCAAAATTTCACCACTTTTTACGATTTCTCGATTTTGGTGATTTTCCCTAGTGGTACCCCTAGGGAAATCCGTAAAAATTCGTCGGATTCCGACGAAGCCGATTCTCGATGCGTTGTGACCGGCAAGCTTCCAGTAGCTATTCCGGTCGAGTTTTCCCGGGTTATTGGACTCGGATCCAAAATTTCACCACTTTTTACGATTTCTCGATTTTGGTGATTTTCCCTAGTGGTACCCCTAGGGAAATCCGTAAAAATTCGTCGGATTCAGACGAAGCCGATTCTCGATGCGTTGTGACCGGCAAGCTTCCAGTAGCTATTCCGGTCGAGTTTTCCCGGGTTATTGGAATCGGATCCAAAATTTCACCACTTTTTACGATTTCTCGATTTTGGTGATTTTCCCTAGTGGAAATCCGTAAAAATTCGTCGGATTCCGACGAAGCCGATTCTCGATGCGTTGTGACCGGCAAGCTTCCAGTAGCTATTCCGGTCGAGTTTTCCCGGGTTATTGGACTCTGATCCAAAATTTCACCACTTTTTACGATTTCTCGATTTTGGTGATTTTCCCTAGTGGTACCCCTAGGGAAATCCGTAAAAATTCGTCGGATTCCGACGAAGCCGATTCTCGATGCGTTGTGACCGGCAAGCTTCCAGTAGCTATTCCGGTCGAGTTTTCCCGGGTTATTGGACTCGGATCCAAAATTTCACCACTTTTTACGATTTCTCGATTTTGGTGATTTTCCCTAGTGGTACCCCTAGGGAAATCCGTAAAAATTCGTCGGATTCAGACGAAGCCGATTCTCGATGCGTTGTGACCGGCAAGCTTCCAGTAGCTATTCCGGTCGAGTTTTCCCGGGTTATTGGAATCGGATCCAAAATTTCACCACTTTTTACGATTTCTCGATTTTGGTGATTTTCCCTAGTGGTACCCCTAGGAAAATCCGTAAAAATTCGTCGGATTCCGACGCAGCCGATTCTCAATGCGTTGTGACCGGCAAGCTTCCAGTAGCTATTCCGGTCGAGTTTTCCCGGGTTATTGGACTCGGATCCAAAATTTCACCACTTTTTACGATTTCTCGATTTTGGTGATTTTCCCTAGTGGAAATCCGTAAAAATTCGTCGGATTCCGACGAAGCCGATTCTCGATGCGTTGTGACCGGCAAGCTTCCAGTAGCTATTCCGGTCGAGTTTTCCCGGGTTATTGGACTCGGATCCAAAATTTCACCACTTTTTACGATTTCTCGATTTTGGTGATTTTCCCTAGTGGTACCCCTAGGGAAATCCGTAAAAATTCGTCGGATTCCGACGAAACCGATTCTCGATGCGTTGTGGCCGGCAAGCTTCCAGTAGCTATTCCGATCGAGTTTTCCCGGGTTATTGGACTCGGATCCAAAATTTCACCACTTTTTACGATTTCTCAATTTTGGTGATTTTCCCTAGTGGTACCCCTAGGGAAATCCGTAAAAATTCGTCGGATTCCGACGAAGCCGATTCTCGATGCGTTGTGACCGGCAAGCTTCCAGTAGCTATTCCGGTCGAGTTTTCCCGGGTTATTGGACTCGGATCCAAAATTTCACCACTTTTTACGATTTCTCGATTTTGGTGATTTTCCCTAGTGGTATCCCTAGGGAAATCCGTAAAAATTCGTCGGATTCCGACGAAGCCGATTCTTGATGCGTTGTGACCGGCAAGCTTCCAGTAGCTATTCCGGTCGAGTTTTCCCGGGTTATTGGACTCGGATCCAAAATTTCACCACTTTTTACGATTTCTCGATTTTGGTGATTTTCCCTAGTGGTACCCCTAGGGAAATCCGTAAAAATTCGTCGGATTCCGACGAAGCCGATTCTCGATGCGTTGTGACTGGCAAGCTTCCAGTAGCTATTCCGGTCGAGTTTTCCCGGGTTATTGGACTCGGATCCAAAATTTCACCACTTTTTACGATTTCTCGATTTTGGTGATTTTTCCTAGTGGAAATCCGTAAAAATTCGTCGGATTCCGACGAAGCCGATTCTCGATGCGTTGTGACCGGCAAGCTTCCAGTAGCTATTCCGGTCGAGTTTTCCCGGGTTATTGGACTCGGATCCAAAATTTCACCACTTTTTACGATTTCTCGATTTTGGTGATTTTCCCTAGTGGTACCCCTAGGGAAATCCGTAAAAATTCGTCGGATTCCGACGAAGCCGATTCTCGATGCGTTGTGACCGGCAAGCTTCCAGTAGCTATTCCGGTCGAGTTTTCCCGGGTTATTGGACTCGGATCCAAAATTTCACCACTTTTTACGATTTCTCGATTTTGGTGATTTTCCCTAGTGGAAATCCGTAAAAATTCGTCGGATTTCGACGAAGCCGATTCTCGATGCGTTGTGACCGGCAAGCTTCCAGTAGCTATTCCGGTCGAGTTTTCCCGGGTTATTGGACTCGGATCCAAAATTTCACCACTTTTTACGATTTCTCGATTTTGGTGATTTTCCCTAGTGGTACCCCTAGGGAAATCCGTAAAAATTCGTCGGATTCCGACGAAGCCGATTCTCGATGCGTTGTGACCGGCAAGCTTCCAGTAGCTATTCCGGTTGAGTTTTCCCGGGTTATCGGACTCGGATCCAAAATTTCACCACTTTTTACGATTTCTCGATTTTGGTGATTTTCCCTAGTGGTACCCCTAGGGAAATCCGTAAAAATTCGTCGGATTCCGACGAAGCCGATTCTCGATGCGTTGTGACCGGCAAGCTTCCAGTAGCTATTCCGGTCGAGTTTTCCCGGGTTATTGGACTCGGATCCAAAATTTCACCACTTTTTACGATTTCTCGATTTTGGTGATTACCCCTAGTGGAAATCCGTAAAAATTCGTCGGATTCCGACGAAGCCGATTCTCGATGCGTTGTGACCGGCAAGCTTCCAGTAGCTATTCCGGTCGAGTTTTCCCGGGTTATTGGACTCGGATCCAAAATTTCACCACTTTTTACGATTTCTCGATTTTGGTGATTTTCCCTAGTGGTACCCCTAGGGAAATCCGTAAAAATTCGTCGGATTCCGACGAAGCCGATTCTCGATGCGTTGTGACCGGCAAGCTTCCAGTAGCTATTCCGGTCGAGTTTTCCCGGGTTATTGGACTCGGATCCAAAATTTCACCACTTTTTACGATTTTCTCGATTTTGGTGATTTTCCCTAGTGGTACCCCTAGGGAAATCCGTAAAAATTCGTCGGATTCCGACGAAGCCGATTCTCGATGCGTTGTGACCGGCAAGCTTCCAGTAGCTATTCCGGTCGAGTTTTCCCGGGTTATTGGACTCGGATCCCAAATTTCACCACTTTTTACGATTTCTCGATTTTGGTGATTTTCCCTAGTGGTACCCCTAGGGAAATCCGTAAAAATTCGTCGGATTCCGACGAAGCCGATTCTCGATGCGTTGTGACCGGCAAGCTTCCAGTAGCTATTCCGGTCGAGTTTTCCCGGGTTATTGGACTCGGATCCAAAATTTCACCACTTTTTACGATTTCTCGATTTTGGTGATTTTCCCTAGTGGTACCCCTAGGGAAATCCGTAAAAATTCGTCGGATTCCGACGAATCCGATTCTCGATGCGTTGTGACCGGCAAGCTTCCAGTAGCTATTCCGGTCGAGTTTTCCCGGGTTATTGGACTCGGATCCAAAATTTCACCACTTTTTACGATTTCTCGATTTTGGTGATTTTCCCTAGTGGTACCCCTAGGGAAATCCGTAAAAATTCGTCGAATTCCGACGAAGCCGATTCTCGATGCGTTGTGACCGGCAAGCTTCCAGTAGCTATTCCGGTCGAGTTTTCCCGGGTTATTGGACTCGGATCCAAAATTTCACCACTTTTTACGATTTCTCGATTTTGGTGATTTTCCCTAGTGGAAATCCGTAAAAATTCGTCGGATTCCGACGAAGCCGATTCTCGATGCGTTGTGACCGGCAAGCTTCCAGTAGCTATTCCGGTCGAGTTTTCCCGGGTTATTGGACTCGGATCCAAAATTTCACCACTTTTTACGATTTCTCGATTTTGGTGATTTTCCCTAGTGGTACCCCTAGGGAAATCCGTAAAAATTCGTCGGATTCCGACGAAGCCGATTCTCGATGCGTTGTGACCGGCAAGCTTCCAGTAGCTATTCCGGTTGAGTTTTCCCGGGTTATCGGACTCGGATCCAAAATTTCACCACTTTTTACGATTTCTCGATTTTGGTGATTTTCCCTAGTGGTACCCCTAGGGAAATCCGTAAAAATTCGTCGGATTCCGACGAAGCCGATTCTCGATGCGTTGTGACCGGCAAGCTTCCAGTAGCTATTCCGGTCGAGTTTTCCCGGGTTATTGGACTCGGATCCAAAATTTCACCACTTTTTACGATTTCTCGATTTTGGTGATTACCCCTAGTGGAAATCCGTAAAAATTCGTCGGATTCCGACGAAGCCGATTCTCGATGCGTTGTGACCGGCAAGCTTCCAGTAGCTATTCCGGTCGAGTTTTCCCGGGTTATTGGACTCGGATCCAAAATTTCACCACTTTTTACGATTTCTCGATTTTGGTGATTTTCCCTAGTGGTACCCCTAGGGAAATCCGTAAAAATTCGTCGGATTCCGACGAAGCCGATTCTCGATGCGTTGTGACCGGCAAGCTTCCAGTAGCTATTCCGGTCGAGTTTTCCCGGGTTATTGGACTCGGATCCAAAATTTCACCACTTTTTACGATTTCTCGATTTGGTGATTTTCCCTAGTGGTACCCCTAGGGAAATCCGTAAAAATTCGTCGGATTCCGACGAAGCCGATTCTCGATGCGTTGTGACCGGCAAGCTTCCAGTAGCTATTCCGGTCGAGTTTTCCCGGGTTATTGGACTCGGATCCAAAATTTCACCACTTTTTACGATTTTCTCGATTTTGGTGATTTTCCCTAGTGGTACCCCTAGGGAAATCCGTAAAAATTCGTCGGATTCCGACGAAGCCGATTCTCGATGCGTTGTGACCGGCAAGCTTCCAGTAGCTATTCCGGTCGAGTTTTCCTGGGTTATTGGACTCGGATCCCAAATTTCACCACTTTTTACGATTTCTCGATTTTGGTGATTTTCCCTAGTGGTACCCCTAGGGAAATCCGTAAAAATTCGTCGGATTCCGACGAAGCCGATTCTCGATGCGTTGTGACCGGCAAGCTTCCAGTAGCTATTCCGGTCGAGTTTTCCCGGGTTATTGGACTCGGATCCAAAATTTCACCACTTTTTACGATTTCTCGATTTTGGTGATTTTCCTAGTGGTACCCCTAGGGAAATCCGTAAAAATTCGTCGGATTCCGACGAAGCCGATTCTCGATGCGTTGTGACCGGCAAGCTTCCAGTAGCTATTCCGGTCGAGTTTTCCCGGGTTATTGGACTCGGATCCAAAATTTCACCACTTTTTACGATTTCTCGATTTTGGTGATTTTCCCTAGTGGTACCCCTAGGGAAATCCGTAAAAATTCGTCGAATTCCGACGAAGCCGATTCTCGATGCGTTGTGACCGGCAAGCTTCCAGTAGCTATTCCGGTCGAGTTTTCCCGGGTTATTGGACTCGGATCCAAAATTTCACCACTTTTTACGATTTCTCGATTTTGGTGATTTTCCCTAGTGGTACCCCTAGGGAAATCCGTAAAAATTCGTCGGATTCCGACGAAGCCGATTCTCGATGCGTTGTGACCGGCAAGCTTCCAGTAGCTATTCCGGTCGAGTTTTCCCGGGTTATTGGACTCGGATCCAAAATTTCACCACTTTTTACGATTTCTCGATTTTGGTGATTTTCCCTAGTGGTACCCCTAGGGAAATCTGTAAAAATTCGTCGGATTCCGACGAAGCCGATTCTCGATGCGTTGTGACCGGCAAGCTTCCAGTAGCTATTCCGGTCGAGTTTTCCCGGGTTATTGGACTCGGATCCAAAATTTCACCACTTTTTACGATTTCTCGATTTTTGTGATTTTCCCTAGTGGTACCCCTAGGGAAATCCGTAAAAATTCGTCGGATTCCGACGAAGCCGATTCTCGATGCGTTGTGACCGGCAAGCTTCCAGTAGCTATTCCGGTCGAGTTTTCCCGGGTTATTGGACTCGGATCAAAAATTTCACCACTTTTTACGATTTTTCGATTTTGGTGATTTTCCCTAGTGGTACCCCTAGGGAAATCCGTAAAAATTCGTCGGATTCCGACGAAGCCGATTCTCGATGCGTTGTGACCGGCAAGCTTCCAGTAGCTATTCCGGTCGAGTTTTCCCGGGTTATTGGACTCGGATCCAAAATTTCACCACTTTTTACGATTTCTCGATTTTGGTGATTTTCCCTAGTGGAAATCCGTAAAAATTCGTCGGATTCCGACGAAGCCGATTCTCGATGCGTTGTGACCGGCAAGCTTCCAGTAGCTATTCTGGTCGAGTTTTCCGGGTTATTGGACTCGGATCCAAAATTTCACCACTTTTTACGATTTCTCGATTTTGGTGATTTTCCCTAGTGGTACCCCTAGGAAAATACGTAAAAATTCGTCGGATTCCGACGAAGCCGATTCTCAATGCGTTGTGACCGGCAAGCTTCCAGTAGCTATTCCGGTCGAGTTTTTCCGGTTATTGGACTCGGATCAAAATTTTACCACTTTTTACGATTTCTCGATTTTGGTGATTTTCCCTAGTGGTACCCCTAGGGAAATCCGTAAAAATTCGTCGGATTCCGACGAAGCCGATTCTCGATGCGTTGTGACCGGCAAGCTTCCAGTAGCTATTCCGGTCGAGTTTTCCCGGGTTATTGGACTCGGATCCAAATTTCACCACTTTTTACGATTTCTCGATTTTGGTGATTTTCCCTAGTGGTACCCCTAGGGAAATCCGTAAAAATTCGTCGGATTCCGACGAAGCCGATTCTCGATGCGTTGTGACCGGCAAGCTTCCAGTAGCTATTCCGGTCGAGTTTTCCCGGGTTATTGGACTCGGATCCCAAATTTCACCACTTTTTACGATTTCTCGATTTTGGTGATTTTCCCTAGTGGTACCCCTAGGGAAATCCGTAAAAATTCGTCGGATTCCGACGAAGCCGATTCTCGATGCGTTGTGACCGGCAAGCTTCCAGTAGCTATTCCGGTCGAGTTTTCCCGGGTTATTGGACTCGGATCCAAAATTTCACCACTTTTTACGATTTCTCGATTTTGGTGATTTTCCCTAGTGGTACCCCTAGGGAAATCCGTAAAAATTCGTCGATTCCGACGAAGCCGATTCTCGATGCGTTGTGACCGGCAAGCTTCCAGTAGCTATTCCGGTCGAGTTTTCCCGGGTTATTGGACTCGGATCCAAAATTTCACCACTTTTTACGATTTCTCGATTTTGGTGATTTTCCCTAGTGGTACCCCTAGGGAAATCTGTAAAAATTCGTCGGATTCCGACGAAGCCGATTCTCGATGCGTTGTGACCGGCAAGCTTCCAGTAGCTATTCCGGTCGAGTTTTCCCGGGTTATTGGACTCGGATCCAAAATTTCACCACTTTTTACGATTTCTCGATTTTTGTGATTTTCCCTAGTGGTACCCCTAGGGAAATCCGTAAAAATTCGTCGGATTCCGACGAAGCCGATTCTCGATGCGTTGTGACCGGCAAGCTTCCAGTAGCTATTCCGGTCGAGTTTTCCGGGTTATTGGACTCGGATCCAAAATTTCACCACTTTTTACGATTTCTCGATTTTGGTGATTTTCCCTAGTGGTACCCCTAGGGAAATCCGTAAAAATTCGTCGGATTCCGATGAAGCCGATTCTCGATGCGTTGTGACCGGCAAGCTTCCAGTAGCTATTCCGGTCGAGTTTTCCCGGGTTATTGGACTCGGATCCAAAATTTCACCACTTTTTACGATTTCTCGATTTTGGTGATTTTCCCTAGTGGTACCCCTAGAGAAATCCGTAAAAATTCGTCGGATTCCGACGAAGCCGATTCTCGATGCGTTGTGACCGGCAAGCTTCCAGTAGCTATTCCGGTCGAGTTTTCCCGGGTTATTGGACTCGGATCCCAAATTTCACCACTTTTTACGATTTCTCGATTTGGTGATTTTCCCTAGTGGTACCCCTAGGGAAATCCGTAAAAATTCGTCGGATTCCGACGAAGCCGATTCTCGATGCGTTGTGACCGGCAAGCTTCCAGTAGCTATTCCGGTCGAGTTTTCCCGGGTTATTGGACTCGGATCCAAAATTTCACCACTTTTTACGATTTCTCGATTTTGGTGATTTTCCCTAGTGGTACCCCTAGGGAAATCCGTAAAAATTCGTCGAATTCCGACGAAGCCGATTCTCGATGCGTTGTGACCGGCAAGCTTCCAGTAGCTATTCCGGTCGAGTTTTCCCGGGTTATTGGACTCGGATCCAAAATTTCACCACTTTTTACGATTTCTCGATTTTGGTGATTTTCCCTAGTGGTACCCCTAGGGAAATCCGTAAAAATTCGTCGGATTCCGACGAAGCCGATTCTCGATGCGTTGTGACCGGCAAGCTTCCAGTAGCTATTCCGGTCGAGTTTTCCCGGGTTATTGGACTCGGATCCAAAATTTCACCACTTTTTACGATTTCTCGATTTTGGTGATTTTCCCTAGTGGTACCCCTAGGGAAATCCGTAAAAATTCGTCGGATTCCGACGAAGCCGATTCTCGATGCGTTGTGACCGGCAAACTTCCAGTAGCTATTCCGGTCGAGTTTTCCCGGGTTATTGGACTCGGATCCAAAATTTCACCACTTTTTACGATTTCTCGATTTTGGTGATTTTCCCTAGTGGTACCCCTAGGGAAATCCGTAAAAATTCGTCGGATTCCGACGAAGCCGATTCTCGATGCGTTGTGACCGGCAAACTTCCAGTAGCTATTCCGGTCGAGTTTTCCCGGGTTATTGGACTCGGATCCAAAATTTCACCACTTTTTACGATTTCTCGATTTTGGTGATTTTCCCTAGTGGTACCCCTAGGAAAATCCGTAAAAATTCGTCGGATTCCGACGAAGCCGATTCTCGATGCGTTGTGACCGGCAAGCTTCCAGTAGCTATTCCGGTCGAGTTTTCCCGGGTTATTGGACTCGGATCCAAAATTTCACCACTTTTTACGATTTCTCGATTTTGGTGATTTTCCCTAGTGGTACCCCTAGAGAAATCCGTAAAAATTCGTCGGATTCCGACGAAGCCGATTCTCGATGCGTTGTGACCGGCAAGCTTCCAGTAGCTATTCCGGTCGAGTTTTCCCGGGTTATTGGACTCGGATCCAAAATTTCACCACTTTTTACGATTTCTCGATTTTGGTGATTTTCCCTAGTGGTACCCCTAGGGAAATCCGTAAAAATTCGTCGGATTCTGACGAAGCCGATTCTCGATGCGTTGTGACCGGCAAGCTTCCAGTAGCTATTCCGGTCGAGTTTTCCCGGGTTATTGGACTCGGATCCAAAATTTCACCACTTTTTACGATTTCTCGATTTTGGTGATTTTCCCTAGTGGAAATCCGTAAAAATTCGTCGGATTCCGACGAAGCCGATTCTCGATGCGTTGTGACCGGCAAGCTTCCAGTAGCTATTCCGGTCGAGTTTTCCCGGGTTATTGGACTCGGATCCAAAATTTCACCACTTTTTACGATTTCTCGATTTTGGTGATTTTCCCTAGTGGTACCCCTAGGGAAATCCGTAAAAATTCGTCGGATTCCGACGAAGCCGATTCTCGATGCGTTGTGACCGGCAAGCTTCCAGTAGCTATTCCGGTCGAGTTTTCCCGGGTTATTGGACTCGGATCAAAAATTTCACCACTATTTACGATTTCTCGATTTTGGTGATTTTCCCTGGTGGTACCCCTAGGGAAATCCTTAAAAATTCGTCGGATTCCGACGAAGCCGATTCTCGATGCGTTGTGACCGGCAAACTTCCAGTAGCTATTCCGGTCGAGTTTTCCCGGGTTATTGGACTCGGATTCAAAATTTCACCACTTTTTACGATTTCTCGATTTTGGTGATTTTCCCTAGTGGTACCCCTAGGAAAATCCGTAAAAATTCGTCGGATTCCGACGAAGCCGATTCTCGATGCGTTGTGACCGGCAAGCTTCCAGTAGCTATTCCGGTCGAGTTTTCCCGGGTTATTGGACTCGGATCCAAAATTTCACCACTTTTTACGATTTCTCGATTTTGGTGATTTTTCCTAGTGGTACCCCTAGGGAAATCCGTAAAAATTCGTCGGATTCCGACGAAGCCGATTCTCGATGCGTTGTGACCGGCAAGCTTCCAGTAGCTATTCCGGTCGAGTTTTCCCGGGTTATTGGACTCGGATCCAAAATTTCACCACTTTTTACGATTTCTCGATTTGGTGATTTTCCCTAGTGGAAATCCGTAAAAATTCGTCGGATTCCGACGAAGCCGATTCTCGATGCGTTGTGACCGGCAAGCTTCCAGTAGCTATTCGGGTCGAGTTTTCCCGGGTTATTGGACTCGGATCCAAAATTTCACCACTTTTTACGATTTCTCGATTTTGGTGATTTTCCCTAGTGGTACCCCTAGGAAAATACGTAAAAATTCGTCGGATTCCGACGAAGCCGATTCTCAATGCGTTGTGACCGGCAAGCTTCCAGTAGCTATTCCGGTCGAGTTTTTCCGGGTTATTGGACTCGGATCAAAAATTTCACCACTTTTACGATTTCTCGATTTTGGTGATTTTCCCTAGTGGTACCCCTAGGGAAATCCGTAAAAATTCGTCGGATTCCGATGAAGCCGATTCTCGATGCGTTGTGACCGGCAAGCTTCCAGTAGCTATTCCGGTCGAGTTTTCCCGGGTTATTGGACTCGGATCCAAAATTTCACCACTTTTTACGATTTCTCGATTTTGGTGATTTTCCCTAGTGGTACCCCTAGGGAAATCCGTAAAAATTCGTCGGATTCCGACGAAGCCGATTCTCGATGCGTTGTGACCGGCAAGCTTCCAGTAGCTATTCCGGTCGAGTTTTCCCGGGTTATTGGACTCGGATCCCAAATTTCACCACTTTTTACGATTTCTCGATTTTGGTGATTTTCCCTAGTGGTACCCCTAGGGAAATCCGTAAAAATTCGTCGGATTCCGACGAAGCCGATTCTCGATGCGTTGTGACCGGCAAGCTTCCAGTAGCTATTCCGGTCGAGTTTTCCCGGGTTATTGGACTCGGATCCAAAATTTCACCACTTTTTACGATTTCTCGATTTTGGTGATTTTCCCTAGTGGTACCCCTAGGGAAATCCGTAAAAATTCGTCGAATTCCGACGAAGCCGATTCTCGATGCGTTGTGACCGGCAAGCTTCCAGTAGCTATTCCGGTCGAGTTTTCCCGGGTTATTGGACTCGGATCCAAAATTTCACCACTTTTTACGATTTCTCGATTTTGGTGATTTTCCCTAGTGGTACCCCTAGGGAAATCCGTAAAAATTCGTCGGATTCCGACGAAGCCGATTCTCGATGCGTTGTGACCGGCAAGCTTCCAGTAGCTATTCCGGTCGAGTTTTCCCGGGTTATTGGACTCGGATCCAAAATTTCACCACTTTTTACGATTTCTCGATTTTGGTGATTTTCCCTAGTGGTACCCCTAGGGAAATCCGTAAAAATTCGTCGGATTCCGACGAAGCCGATTCTCGATGCGTTGTGACCGGCAAGCTTCCAGTAGCTATTCCGGTCGAGTTTTCCCGGGTTATTGGACTCGGATCCAAAATTTCACCACTTTTTACGATTTCTCGATTTTGGTGATTTTCCCTAGTGGTACCCCTAGGGAAATCCGTAAAAATTCGTCGGATTCCGACGAAGCCGATTCTCGATGCGTTGTGACCGGCAAACTTCCAGTAGCTATTCCGGTCGAGTTTTCCCGGGTTATTGGACTCGGATCCAAAATTTCACCACTTTTTACGATTTTGGTGATTTTCCCTAGTGGTACCCCTAGGGAAATCCGTAAAAATTCGTCGGATTCCGAAGAAGCCGATTCTCGATTCGTTGTGACCGGCAAGCTTCCAGTAGCTATTCCGGTCGAGTTTTCCCGGGTTATTGGACTCGGATCCAAAATTTCACCACTTTTTACGATTTCTCGATTTTGGTGATTTTTCCTAGTGGAAATCCGTAAAAATTCGTCGGATTCCGACGAAGCCGATTCTCGATGCGTTGTGACCGGCAAGCTTCCAGTAGCTATTCCGGTCGAGTTTTCCCGGGTTATAGGACTCGGATCCAAAATTTCACCACTTTTTACGATTTCTCGATTTTGGTGATTTTCCCTAGTGGTACCCCTAGGGAAATCCGTAAAAATTCGTCGGATTCCGACGAAGCCGATTCTCGATGCGTTGTGACCGGAAAGCTTCCAGTAGCTATTCCGGTCGAGTTTTCCCGGGTTATTGGACTCGGATCCAAAATTTCACCACTTTTTACGATATCTCGATTTTGGTGATTTTCCCTAGTGGTACCCCTAGGGAAATCCGTAAAAATTCGTCGGATTCCGAAGAAGCCGATTCTCGATGCGTTGTGACCGGCAAGCTTCCAGTAGCTATTCCGGTCGAGTTTTCCCGGGTTATTGGACTCGGATCCAAAATTTCACCACTTTTTACGATTTCTCGATTTTGGTGATTTTCCCTAGTGGAAATCCGTAAAAATTCGTCGGATTCCGACGAAGCCGATTCTCGATGCGTTGTGACCGGCAAGCTTCCAGTAGCTATTCCGGTCGAGTTTTCCCGGGTTATTGGACTCGGATCCAAAATTTCACCACTTTTTACGATTTCTCGATTTTTGTGATTTTCCCTAGTGGTACCCCTAGGGAAATCCGTAAAAATTCGTCGGATTCCGACGAAGCCGATTCTCGATGCGTTGTGACCGGCAAGCTTCCAGTAGCTATTCCGGTCGAGTTTTCCCGGGTTATTGGACTCGGATCCAAAATTTCACCACTTTTTACGATTTCTCGATTTTGGTGATTTTCCCTAGTGGTACCCCTAGGGAAATCCGTAAAAATTCGTCGGATTCCGACGAAGCCGATTCTCGATGCGTTGTGACCGGCAAGCTTCCAGTAGCTATTCCGGTCGAGTTTTCCCGGGTTATTGGACTCGGATCCAAAATTTCACCACTTTTTACGATTTTTCGATTTTGGTGATTTTCCCTAGTGGTACCCCTAGGGAAATCCGTAAAAATTCGTCGGATTCCGACGAAGCCGATTCTCGATGCGTTGTGACCGGCAAGCTTCCAGTAGCTATTCCGGTCGAGTTTTCCCGGGTTATTGGACTCGGATCCAAAATTTCACCACTTTTTACGATTTCTCGATTTTTGTGATTTTCCCTAGTGGTACCCCTAGGGAAATCCGTAAAAATTCGTCGGATTCCGACGAAGCCGATTCTCAATGCGTTGTGACCGGCAAGCTTCCAGTAGCTATTCCGGTCGAGTTTTCCCGGGTTATTGGACTCGGATCCAAAATTTCACCACTTTTTACGATTTCTCGATTTTGGTGATTTTCCCTAGTGGTACCCCTAGGGAAATCCGTAAAAATTCGTCGGATTCAGACGAAGCCGATTCTCGATGCGTTGTGACCGGCAAGCTTCCAGTAGCTATTCCGGTCGAGTTTTCCCGGGTTATTGGACTCGGATCCAAAATTTCACCACTTTTTACGATTTCTCGATTTTGGTGATTTTCCCTAGTGGTACCCCTAGGAAAATCCGTAAAAATTCGTCGGATTCCGACGAAGCCGATTCTCGATGCGTTGTGACCGGCAAGCTTCCAGTAGCTATTCCGGTCGAGTTTTCCCGGGTTATTGGACTCGGATCCAAAATTTCACCACTTTTTACGATTTCTCGATTTTGGTGATTTTCCCTAGTGGTACCCCTAGGGAAATCCGTAAAAATTCGTCGGATTCCGACGAAGCCGATTCTCGATGCGTTGTGACCGGCAAGCTTCCAGTAGCTATTCCGGTCGAGTTTTCCCGGGTTATTGGACTCGGATCCAAAATTTCACCACTTTTTACGATTTCTCGATTTTGGTGATTTTCCCTAGTGGTACCCCTAGGGAAATCCGTAAAAATTCGTCGGATTCTGACGAAGCCGATTCTCGATGCGTTGTGACCGGCAAGCTTCCAGTAGCTATTCCGGTCGAGTTTTCCCGGGTTATTGGACTCGGATCCAAAATTTCACTACTTTTTACGATTTCTCGATTTTGGTGATTTTCCCTAGTGGAAATCCGTAAAAATTCGTCGGATTCCGACGAAGCCGATTCTCGATGCGTTGTGACCGGCAAGCTTCCAGTAGCTATTCCGGTCGAGTTTTCCCGGGTTATTGGACTCGGATCCAAAATTTCACCACTTTTTACGATTTCTCGATTTTGGTGATTTTCCCTAGTGGTACCCCTAGGGAAATCCGTAAAAATTCGTCGGATTCCGACGAAGCCGATTCTCGATGCGTTGTGACCGGCAAGCTTCCAGTAGCTATTCCGGTCGAGTTTTCCCGGGTTATTGGACTCGGATCCAAAATTTCACCACTTTTTACGATTTCTCGATTTTGGTGATTTTCCCTAGTGGTACCCCTAGGGAAATCCGTAAAAATTCGTCGGATTCCGACGAAGCCGATTCTCGATGCGTTGTGACCGGCAAGCTTCCAGTAGCTATTCCGGTCGAGTTTTCCCGGGTTATTGGACTCGGATCCAAAATTTCACCACTTTTTACGATTTCTCGATTTTGGTGATTTTCCCTAGTGGTACCCCTAGGGAAATCCGTAAAAATTCGTCGGATTCCGACGAAGCCGATTCTCGATGCGTTGTGACCGGCAAGCTTCCAGTAGCTATTTCGGTCGAGTTTTCCCGGGTTATTGGACTCGGATCCAAAATTTCACCACTTTTTACGATTTCTCGATTTTGGTGATTTTCCCTAGTGGAAATCCGTAAAAATTCGTCGGATTCCGACGAAGCCGATTCTCGATGCGTTGTGACCGGCAAGCTTCCAGTAGCTATTCCGGTCGAGTTTTCCCGGGTTATAGGACTCGGATCCAAAATTTCACCACTTTTTACGATTTCTCGATTTTGGTGATTTTCCCTAGTGGTACCCCTAGGAAAATACGTAAAAATTCGTCGGATTCCGACGAAGCCGATTCTCAATGCGTTGTGACCGGCAAGCTTCCAGTAGCTATTCCGGTCGAGTTTTTCCGGGTTATTGGACTCGGATCAAAAATTTCACCACTTTTTACGATTTCTCGATTTTGGTGATTTTCCCTAGTGGTACCCCTAGGGAAATCCGTAAAAATTCGTCGGATTCCGATGAAGCCGATTCTCGATGCGTTGTGACCGGCAAGCTTCCAGTAGCTATTCCGGTCGAGTTTTCCCGGGTTATTGGACTCGGATCCAAAATTTCACCACTTTTTACGATTTCTCGATTTTGGTGATTTTCCCTAGTGGTACCCCTAGGGAAATCCGTAAAAATTCGTCGGATTCCGACGAAGCCGATTCTCGATGCGTTGTGACCGGCAAGCTTCCAGTAGCTATTCCGGTCGAGTTTTCCCGGGTTATTGGACTCGGATCCCAAATTTCACCACTTTTTACGATTTCTCGATTTTGGTGATTTTCCCTAGTGGTACCCCTAGGGAAATCCGTAAAAATTCGTCGGATTCCGACGAAGCCGATTCTCGATGCGTTGTGACCGGCAAGCTTCCAGTAGCTATTCCGGTCGAGTTTTCCCGGGTTATTGGACTCGGATCCAAAATTTCACCACTTTTTACGATTTCTCGATTTTGGTGATTTTCCCTAGTGGTACCCCTAGGGAAATCCGTAAAAATTCGTCGAATTCCGACGAAGCCGATTCTCGATGCGTTGTGACCGGCAAGCTTCCAGTAGCTATTCCGGTCGAGTTTTCCCGGGTTATTGGACTCGGATCCAAAATTTCACCACTTTTTACGATTTTTCGATTTTGGTGATTTTCCCTAGTGGTACCCCTAGGGAAATCCGTAAAAATTCGTCGGATTCCGACGAAGCCGATTCTCGATGCGTTGTGACCGGCAAGCTTCCAGTAGCTATTCCGGTCGAGTTTTCCCGGGTTATTGGACTCGGATCCAAAATTTCACCACTTTTTACGATTTCTCGATTTTTGTGATTTTCCCTAGTGGTACCCCTAGGGAAATCCGTAAAAATTCGTCGGATTCCGACGAAGCCGATTCTCAATGCGTTGTGACCGGCAAGCTTCCAGTAGCTATTCCGGTCGAGTTTTCCCGGGTTATTGGACTCGGATCCAAAATTTCACCACTTTTTACGATTTCTCGATTTTGGTGATTTTCCCTAGTGGTACCCCTAGGGAAATCCGTAAAAATTCGTCGGATTCAGACGAAGCCGATTCTCGATGCGTTGTGACCGGCAAGCTTCCAGTAGCTATTCCGGTCGAGTTTTCCCGGGTTATTGGACTCGGATCCAAAATTTCACCACTTTTTACGATTTCTCGATTTTGGTGATTTTCCCTAGTGGTACCCCTAGGAAAATCCGTAAAAATTCGTCGGATTCCGACGAAGCCGATTCTCGATGCGTTGTGACCGGCAAGCTTCCAGTAGCTATTCCGGTCGAGTTTTCCCGGGTTATTGGACTCGGATCCAAAATTTCACCACTTTTTACGATTTCTCGATTTTGGTGATTTTCCCTAGTGGTACCCCTAGGGAAATCCGTAAAAATTCGTCGGATTCCGACGAAGCCGATTCTCGATGCGTTGTGACCGGCAAGCTTCCAGTAGCTATTCCGGTCGAGTTTTCCCGGGTTATTGGACTCGGATCCAAAATTTCACCACTTTTTACGATTTCTCGATTTTGGTGATTTTCCCTAGTGGTACCCCTAGGGAAATCCGTAAAAATTCGTCGGATTCTGACGAAGCCGATTCTCGATGCGTTGTGACCGGCAAGCTTCCAGTAGCTATTCCGGTCGAGTTTTCCCGGGTTATTGGACTCGGATCCAAAATTTCACTACTTTTTACGATTTCTCGATTTTGGTGATTTTCCCTAGTGGAAATCCGTAAAAATTCGTCGGATTCCGACGAAGCCGATTCTCGATGCGTTGTGACCGGCAAGCTTCCAGTAGCTATTCCGGTCGAGTTTTCCCGGGTTATTGGACTCGGATCCAAAATTTCACCACTTTTTACGATTTCTCGATTTTGGTGATTTTCCCTAGTGGTACCCCTAGGGAAATCCGTAAAAATTCGTCGGATTCCGACGAAGCCGATTCTCGATGCGTTGTGACCGGCAAGCTTCCAGTAGCTATTCCGGTCGAGTTTTCCCGGGTTATTGGACTCGGATCCAAAATTTCACCACTTTTTACGATTTCTCGATTTTGGTGATTTTCCCTAGTGGTACCCCTAGGGAAATCCGTAAAAATTCGTCGGATTCCG
Organism: Excoecaria cochinchinensis; assembly: GCA_947683425.1. NCBI lineage: Eukaryota > Viridiplantae > Streptophyta > Magnoliopsida > Malpighiales > Euphorbiaceae > Excoecaria > Excoecaria cochinchinensis. Next base: position 21,731 of record CANTUQ010000369.1, on the reverse strand, counting down.
ACGAAGCCGATTCTCGATGCGTTGTGACCGGCAAGCTTCCAGTAGCTATTCCGGTCGAGTTTTCCCGGGTTATTGGACTCGGATCCAAAATTTCACCACTTTTTACGATTTCTCGATTTTGGTGATTTTCCCTAGTGGTACCCCTAGGGAAATCCGTAAAAATTCGTCGGATTCCGACGAAGCCGATTCTCGATGCGTTGTGACCGGCAAGCTTCCAGTAGCTATTTCGGTCGAGTTTTCCCGGGTTATTGGACTCGGATCCAAAATTTCACCACTTTTTACGATTTCTCGATTTTGGTGATTTTCCCTAGTGGAAATCCGTAAAAATTCGTCGGATTCCGACGAAGCCGATTCTCGATGCGTTGTGACCGGCAAGCTTCCAGTAGCTATTCCGGTCGAGTTTTCCCGGGTTATAGGACTCGGATCCAAAATTTCACCACTTTTTACGATTTCTCGATTTTGGTGATTTTCCCTAGTGGTACCCCTAGGAAAATACGTAAAAATTCGTCGGATTCCGACGAAGCCGATTCTCAATGCGTTGTGACCGGCAAGCTTCCAGTAGCTATTCCGGTCGAGTTTTTCCGGGTTATTGGACTCGGATCAAAAATTTCACCACTTTTTACGATTTCTCGATTTTGGTGATTTTCCCTAGTGGTACCCCTAGGGAAATCCGTAAAAATTCGTCGGATTCCGATGAAGCCGATTCTCGATGCGTTGTGACCGGCAAGCTTCCAGTAGCTATTCCGGTCGAGTTTTCCCGGGTTATTGGACTCGGATCCAAAATTTCACCACTTTTTACGATTTCTCGATTTTGGTGATTTTCCCTAGTGGTACCCCTAGGGAAATCCGTAAAAATTCGTCGGATTCCGACGAAGCCGATTCTCGATGCGTTGTGACCGGCAAGCTTCCAGTAGCTATTCCGGTCGAGTTTTCCCGGGTTATTGGACTCGGATCCCAAATTTCACCACTTTTTACGATTTCTCGATTTTGGTGATTTTCCCTAGTGGTACCCCTAGGGAAATCCGTAAAAATTCGTCGGATTCCGACGAAGCCGATTCTCGATGCGTTGTGACCGGCAAGCTTCCAGTAGCTATTCCGGTCGAGTTTTCCCGGGTTATTGGACTCGGATCCAAAATTTCACCACTTTTTACGATTTCTCGATTTTGGTGATTTTCCCTAGTGGTACCCCTAGGGAAATCCGTAAAAATTCGTCGAATTCCGACGAAGCCGATTCTCGATGCGTTGTGACCGGCAAGCTTCCAGTAGCTATTCCGGTCGAGTTTTCCCGGGTTATTGGACTCGGATCCAAAATTTCACCACTTTTTACGATTTCTCGATTTTGGTGATTTTCCCTAGTGGTACCCCTAGGGAAATCCGTAAAAATTCGTCGGATTCCGACGAAGCCGATTCTCGATGCGTTGTGACCGGCAAGCTTCCAGTAGCTATTCCGGTCGAGTTTTCCCGGGTTATTGGACTCGGATCCAAAATTTCACCACTTTTTACGATTTCTCGATTTTGGTGATTTTCCCTAGTGGTACCCCTAGGGAAATCCGTAAAAATTCGTCGGATTCCGACGAAGCCGATTCTCGATGCGTTGTGACCGGCAAGCTTCCAGTAGCTATTCCGGTCGAGTTTTCCCGGGTTATTGGACTCGGATCCAAAATTTCACCACTTTTTACGATTTCTCGATTTTGGTGATTTTCCCTAGTGGTACCCCTAGGGAAATCCGTAAAAATTCGTCGGATTCCGACGAAGCCGATTCTCGATGCGTTGTGACCGGCAAACTTCCAGTAGCTATTCCGGTCGAGTTTTCCCGGGTTATTGGACTCGGATCCAAAATTTCACCACTTTTTACGATTTCTCGATTTTGGTGATTTTCCCTAGTGGTACCCCTAGGGAAATCCGTAAAAATTCGTCGGATTCCGAAGAAGCCGATTCTCGATTCGTTGTGACCGGCAAGCTTCCAGTAGCTATTCCGGTCGAGTTTTCCCGGGTTATTGGACTCGGATCCAAAATTTCACCACTTTTTACGATTTCTCGATTTTGGTGATTTTTCCTAGTGGAAATCCGTAAAAATTCGTCGGATTCCGACGAAGCCGATTCTCGATGCGTTGTGACCGGCAAGCTTCCAGTAGCTATTCCGGTCGAGTTTTCCCGGGTTATAGGACTCGGATCCAAAATTTCACCACTTTTTACGATTTCTCGATTTTGGTGATTTTCCCTAGTGGTACCCCTAGGGAAATCCGTAAAAATTCGTCGGATTCCGACGAAGCCGATTCTCGATGCGTTGTGACCGGAAAGCTTCCAGTAGCTATTCCGGTCGAGTTTTCCCGGGTTATTGGACTCGGATCCAAAATTTCACCACTTTTTACGATATCTCGATTTTGGTGATTTTCCCTAGTGGTACCCCTAGGGAAATCCGTAAAAATTCGTCGGATTCCGAAGAAGCCGATTCTCGATGCGTTGTGACCGGCAAGCTTCCAGTAGCTATTCCGGTCGAGTTTTCCCGGGTTATTGGACTCGGATCCAAAATTTCACCACTTTTTACGATTTCTCGATTTTGGTGATTTTCCCTAGTGGAAATCCGTAAAAATTCGTCGGATTCCGACGAAGCCGATTCTCGATGCGTTGTGACCGGCAAGCTTCCAGTAGCTATTCCGGTCGAGTTTTCCCGGGTTATTGGACTCGGATCCAAAATTTCACCACTTTTTACGATTTCTCGATTTTTGTGATTTTCCCTAGTGGTACCCCTAGGGAAATCCGTAAAAATTCGTCGGATTCCGACGAAGCCGATTCTCGATGCGTTGTGACCGGCAAGCTTCCAGTAGCTATTCCGGTCGAGTTTTCCCGGGTTATTGGACTCGGATCCAAAATTTCACCACTTTTTACGATTTCTCGATTTTGGTGATTTTCCCTAGTGTACCCCTAGGGAAATCCGTAAAAATTCGTCGGATTCCGACGAAGCCGATTCTCGATGCGTTGTGACCGGCAAGCTTCCAGTAGCTATTCCGGTCGAGTTTTCCCGGGTTATTGGACTCGGATCCAAAATTTCACCACTTTTTACGATTTTTCGATTTTGGTGATTTTCCCTAGTGGTACCCCTAGGGAAATCCGTAAAAATTCGTCGGATTCCGACGAAGCCGATTCTCGATGCGTTGTGACCGGCAAGCTTCCAGTAGCTATTCCGGTCGAGTTTTCCCGGGTTATTGGACTCGGATCCAAAATTTCACCACTTTTTACGATTTCTCGATTTTTGTGATTTTCCCTACTGGTACCCCTAGGGAAATCCGTAAAAATTCGTCGGATTCCGACGAAGCCGATTCTCAATGCGTTGTGACCGGCAAGCTTCCAGTAGCTATTCCGGTCGAGTTTTCCCGGGTTATTGGACTCGGATCCAAAATTTCACCACTTTTTACGATTTCTCGATTTTGGTGATTTTCCCTAGTGGTACCCCTAGGGAAATCCGTAAAAATTCGTCGGATTCAGACGAAGCCGATTCTCGATGCGTTGTGACCGGCAAGCTTCCAGTAGCTATTCCGGTCGAGTTTTCCCGGGTTATTGGACTCGGATCCAAAATTTCACCACTTTTTACGATTTCTCGATTTTGGTGATTTTCCCTAGTGGTACCCCTAGGAAAATCCGTAAAAATTCGTCGGATTCCGACGAAGCCGATTCTCGATGCGTTGTGACCGGCAAGCTTCCAGTAGCTATTCCGGTCGAGTTTTCCCGGGTTATTGGACTCGGATCCAAAATTTCACCACTTTTTACGATTTCTCGATTTTGGTGATTTTCCCTAGTGGTACCCCTAGGGAAATCCGTAAAAATTCGTCGGATTCCGACGAAGCCGATTCTCGATGCGTTGTGACCGGCAAGCTTCCAGTAGCTATTCCGGTCGAGTTTTCCCGGGTTATTGGACTCGGATCCAAAATTTCACCACTTTTTACGATTTCTCGATTTTGGTGATTTTCCCTAGTGGTACCCCTAGGGAAATCCGTAAAAATTCGTCGGATTCTGACGAAGCCGATTCTCGATGCGTTGTGACCGGCAAGCTTCCAGTAGCTATTCCGGTCGAGTTTTCCCGGGTTATTGGACTCGGATCCAAAATTTCACTACTTTTTACGATTTCTCGATTTTGGTGATTTTCCCTAGTGGAAATCCGTAAAAATTCGTCGGATTCCGACGAAGCCGATTCTCGATGCGTTGTGACCGGCAAGCTTCCAGTAGCTATTCCGGTCGAGTTTTCCCGGGTTATTGGACTCGGATCCAAAATTTCACCACTTTTTACGATTTCTCGATTTTGGTGATTTTCCCTAGTGGTACCCCTAGGGAAATCCGTAAAAATTCGTCGGATTCCGACGAAGCCGATTCTCGATGCGTTGTGACCGGCAAGCTTCCAGTAGCTATTCCGGTCGAGTTTTCCCGGGTTATTGGACTCGGATCCAAAATTTCACCACTTTTTACGATTTCTCGATTTTGGTGATTTTCCCTAGTGGTACCCCTAGGGAAATCCGTAAAAATTCGTCGGATTCCGACGAAGCCGATTCTCGATGCGTTGTGACCGGCAAGCTTCCAGTAGCTATTCCGGTCGAGTTTTCCCGGGTTATTGGACTCGGATCCAAAATTTCACCACTTTTTACGATTTCTCGATTTTGGTGATTTTCCCTAGTGGTACCCCTAGGGAAATCCGTAAAAATTCGTCGGATTCCGACGAAGCCGATTCTCGATGCGTTGTGACCGGCAAGCTTCCAGTAGCTATTTCGGTCGAGTTTTCCCGGGTTATTGGACTCGGATCCAAAATTTCACCACTTTTTACGATTTCTCGATTTTGGTGATTTTCCCTAGTGGAAATCCGTAAAAATTCGTCGGATTCCGACGAAGCCGATTCTCGATGCGTTGTGACCGGCAAGATTCCAGTAGCTATTCCGGTCGAGTTTTCCCGGGTTATTGGACTCGGATCCAAAATTTCACCACTTTTTACGATTTCTCGATTTTGGTGATTTTCCCTAGTGGTAACCCTAGGGAAATCCGTAAAAATTCGTCGGATTCCGACGAAGCCGATTCTCGATGCGTTGTGACCGGCAAGCTTCCAGTAGCTATTCCGGTCGAGTTTTCCCGGGTTATTGGACTCGGATCAAAAATTTCACCACTATTTACGATTTCTCGATTTTGGTGATTTTCCCTGGTGGTACCCCTAGGGAAATCCTTAAAAATTCGTCGGATTCCGACGAAGCCGATTCTCGATGCGTTGTGACCGGCAAGCTTCCAGTAGCTATTCCGGTCGAGTTTTCCCGGGTTATTGGACTCGGATCCAAAATTTCACCACTTTTTACGATTTCTCGATTTTGGTGATTTTCCCTAGTGGTACCCCTAGGGAAATCCGTAAAAATTCGTCGGATTCCGACGAAGCCGATTCTCGATGCGTTGTGACCGGCAAGCTTCCAGTAGCTATTCCGGTCGAGTTTTCCCGGGTTATTGGACTCGGATCCAAAATTTCACCACTTTTTACGATTTCTCGATTTTGGTGATTTTCCCTAGTGGTACCCCTAGGGAAATCCGTAAAAATTCGTCGGATTCCGACGAAGCCGATTCTCGATGCGTTGTGACCGGCAAGCTTCCAGTAGCTATTCCGGTCGAGTTTTCCCGGGTTATTGGACTCGGATCCAAAATTTCACCACTTTTTACGATTTCTCGATTTTGGTGATTTTCCGTAGTGGAAATCCGTAAAAATTCGTCGGATTCCGACGAAGCCGATTCTCGATGCGTTGTGACCGGCAAGCTTCCAGTAGCTATTCCGGTCGAGTTTTCCCGGGTTATTGGACTCGGATCCAAAATTTCACCACTTTTTACGATTTCTCGATTTTGGTGATTTTCCCTAGTGGTACCCCTAGGAAAGCCGTAAAAATTCGTCGGATTCCGACGAAGCCGATTCTCGATGCGTTGTGACCGGCAAGCTTCCAGTAGCTATTCCGGTCGAGTTTTCCCGGGTTATTGGACTCGGATCCAAAATTTCACCACTTTTTACGATTTCTCGATTTTGGTGATTTTCCCTAGTGGTACCCCTAGGGAAATCCGTAAAAATTCGTCGGATTCCGACGAAGCCGATTCTCGATCCGTTGTGACCGGCAAGCTTCCAGTAGCTATTCCGGTCGAGTTTTCCCGGGTTATTGGACTCGGATCCAAAATTTCATCACTTTTTACGATTTCTCGATTTTGGTGATTTTCCCTAGTGGTACCCCTAGGGAAATCCGTAAAAATTCGTCGGATTCCGACGAAGCCGATTCTCGATGCGTTGTGACCGGCAAGCTTCCAGTAGCTATTCCGGTCGAGTTTTCCCGGGTTATTGGACTCGGATCCAAAATTTCACCACTTTTTACGATTTCTCGATTTTGGTGATTTTCCCTACTGGTACCCCTAAGGAAATCCGTAAAAATTCGTCGGATTCCGAAGAAGCCGATTCTCGATGCGTTGTGACCGGCAAGCTTCCAGTAGCTATTCCGGTCGAGTTTTCCCGGGTTATTGGACTCGGATCCAAAATTTCACCACTTTTTACGATTTCTCGATTTTGGTGATTTTCCCTAGTGGAAATCCGTAAAAATTCGTCGGATTCCGACGAAGCCGATTCTCGATGCGTTGTGACCGGCAAGCTTCCAGTAGCTATTCCGGTCGAGTTTTCCCGGGTTATTGGACTCGGATCAAAAATTTCACCACTTTTTACGATTTCTCGATTTTGGTGATTTTCCCTAGTGGTACCCCTAGGGAAATCCGTAAAAATTCGTCGGATTCCGACGAAGCCGATTCTCGATGCGTTGTGACCGGCAAGCTTCCAGTAGCTATTCCGGTCGAGTTTTCCCGGGTTATTGGACTCGGATCCAAAATTTCACCACTTTTTACGATTTCTCGATTTTGGTGATTTTCCCTAGTGGTACCCCTAGGGAAATCCGTAAAAATTCGTCGGATTCCGACGAAGCCGATTCTCGATGCGTTGTGACCGGCAAGCTTCCAGTAGCTATTCCGGTCGAGTTTTCCCGGGTTATTGGACTCGTATCAAAAATTTCACCACTTTTTACGATTTCTCGATTTTGGTGATTTTCCCTAGTGGTACCCCTAGGGAAATCCGTAAAAATTCGTCGGATTCCGACGAAGCCGATTCTCGATACGTTGTGACCGGCAAGCTTCCAGTAGCTATTCCGGTCGAGTTTTCCCGGGTTATTGGACTCGGATCCAAAATTTCATCACTTTTTACGATTTCTCGATTTTGGTGATTTTCCCTAGTGGTACCCCTAGGGAAATCCGTAAAAATTCGTCGGATTCCGACGAAGCCGATTCTCGATACGTTGTGACCGGCAAGCTTCCAGTAGCTATTCCGGTCGAGTTTTCCCGGGTTATTGGACTCGGATCCAAAATTTCACCACTTTTTACGATTTCTCGATTTTGGTGATTTTCCCTGGTGGTACCCCTAGGGAAATCCTTAAAAATTCGTCGGATTCCGACGAAGCCGATTCTCGATGCGTTGTGACCGGCAAGCTTCCAGTAGCTATTCCGGTCGAGTTTTCCCGGGTTATTGGACTCGGATCCAAAATTTCACCACTTTTTACGATTTCTCGATTTTGGTGATTTTCCGTAGTGGTACCCCTAGGGAAATCCGTAAAAATTCGTCGGATTCCGACGAAGTCGATTCTCGATGCGTTGTGACCGGCAAGCTTCCAGTAGCTATTCCGGTCGAGTTTTCCCGGGTTATTGGACTCGGATCCAAAATTTCACCACTTTTTACGATTTCTCGATTTTGGTGATTTTCCCTAGTGGTACCCCTAGGGAAATCCGTAAAAATTCGTCGGATTCCGACGAAGCCGATTCTCGATGCGTTGTGACCGGCAAGCTTCCAGTAGCTATTCCGGTCGAGTTTTCCCGGGTTATTGGACTCGGATCAAAAATTTCACCACTTTTTACGATTTCTCGATTTTGGTGATTTTCCCTAGTGGTACCCCTAGGGAAATCCGTAAAAATTCGTCGGATTCCGACGAAGCCGATTCTCGATCCGTTGTGACCGGCAAGCTTCCAGTAGCTATTCCGGTCGAGTTTTCCCGGGTTATTGGACTCGGATCCAAAATTTCATCACTTTTTACGATTTCTCGATTTTGGTGATTTTCCCTAGTGGTACCCCTAGGGAAATCCGTAAAAATTCGTCGGATTTCGACGAAGCCGATTCTCGATGCGTTGTGACCGGCAAGCTTCCAGTAGCTATTCCGGTCGAGTTTTCCCGGGTTATTGGACTCGGATCCAAAATTTCACCACTTTTTACGATTTCTCGATTTTGGTGATTTTCCCTAGTGGTACCCCTAGGGAAATCCGTAAAAATTCGTCGGATTCCGACGAAGCCGATTCTCGATCCGTTGTGACCGGCAAGCTTCCAGTAGCTATTCCGGTCGAGTTTTCCCGGGTTATTGGACTCGGATCCAAAATTTCATCACTTTTTACGATTTCTCGATTTTGGTGATTTTCCCTAGTGGTACCCCTAGGGAAATCCGTAAAAATTCGTCGGATTCCGACGAAGCCGATTCTCGATGCGTTGTGACCGGCAAGCTTCCAGTAGCTATTCCGGTCGAGTTTTCCCGGGTTATTGGACTCGGATCCAAAATTTCACCACTTTTTACGATTTCTCGATTTTGGTGATTTTCCCTAGTGGTACCCCTAGGGAAATCCGTAAAAATTCGTCGGATTCCGACGAAGCCGATTCTCGATGCGTTGTGACCGGCAAGCTTCCAGTAGCTATTCCGGTCGAGTTTTCCCGGGTTATTGGACTCGGATCCAAAATTTCACCACTTTTTACGATTTCTCGATTTTGGTGATTTTCCCTAGTGGAAATCCGTAAAAATTCGTCGGATTCCGACGAAGCCGATTCTCGATGCGTTGTGACCGGCAAGCTTCCAGTAGCTATTCCGTTCGAGTTTTCCCGGGTTATTGGACTCGGATCCAAAATTTCACCACTTTTTACGATTTCTCGATTTTGGTGATTTTCCCTAGTGGTACCCCTAGGGAAATCCGTAAAAATTCATCGGATTCCGACGAAGCCGATTCTCGATGCGTTGTGACCGGCAAGCTTCCAGTAGCTATTCCGGTCGAGTTTTCCCGGGTTATTGGACTCGGATCAAAAATTTCACCACTATTTACGATTTCTCGATTTTGGTGATTTTCCCTGGTGGTACCCCTAGGGAAATCCTTAAAAATTCGTCGGATTCCGACGAAGCCGATTCTCGATGCGTTGTGACCGGCAAGCTTCCAGTAGCTATTCCGGTCGAGTTTTCCCGGGTTATTGGACTCGGATCCAAAATTTCACCACTTTTTACGATTTCTCGATTTTGGTGATTTTCCCTTGTGGTACCCCTAGGGAAATCCGTAAAAATTCGTCGGATTCCGACGAAGCCGATTCTCGATGCGTTGTGACCGGCAAGCTTCCAGTAGCTATTCCGGTCGAGTTTTCCCGGGTTATTGGACTCGGATCCAAAATTTCACCACTTTTTACGATTTCTCGATTTTGGTGATTTTCCCTAGTGGTACCCCTAGGGAAATCCGTAAAAATTCGTCGGATTTCGACGAAGCCGATTCTCGATGCGTTGTGACCGGCAAGCTTCCAGTAGCTATTCCGGTCGAGTTTTCCCGGGTTATTGGACTCGGATCCAAAATTTCACCACTTTTTACGATTTCTCGATTTTGGTGATTTTCCCTAGTGGAAATCCGTAAAAATTCGTCGGATTCCGACGAAGCCGATTCTCGATGCGTTGTGACCGGCAAGCTTCCAGTAGCTATTCCGGTCGAGTTTTCCCAGGTTATTGGACTCGGATCCAAAATTTCACCACTTTTTACGATTTCTCGATTTTGGTGATTTTCCCTAGTGGTACCCCTAGGGAAATCCGTAAAAATTCGTCGGATTCCGACGAAGCCGATTCTCGATGCGTTGTGACCGGCAAGCTTCCAGTAGCTATTCCGGTCGAGTTTTTCCGGGTTATTGGACTCGGATCAAAAATTTCACCACTTTTTACGATTTCTCGATTTTGGTGATTTTCCCTAGTGGTACCCCTAGGGAAATCCGTAAAAATTCGTCGGATTCCGACGAAGCCGATTCTCGATGCGTTGTGACCGGCAAGCTTCCAGTAGCTATTCCGGTCGAGTTTTCCCGGGTTATTGGACTCGGATCCAAAATTTCACCACTTTTTACGATTTCTCGATTTTGGTGATTTTCCCTAGTGGTACCCCTAGTGAAATCCGTAAAAATTCGTCGGATTCCGACGAAGCCGATTCTCGATGCGTTGTGACCGGCAAGCTTCCAGTAGCTATTCCGATCGAGTTTTCCCGGGTTATTGGACTCGGATAAAAAATTTCACCACTTTTTACGATTTCTCGATTTTGGTGATTTTCCCTAGTGGTACCCCTAGGGAAATCCGTAAAAATTCGTCGGATTCCGACGAAGCCGATTCTCGATGCGTTGTGACCGGCAAGCTTCCAGTAGCTATTCCGGTCGAGTTTCCCGGGTTATTGGACTCGGATCCAAAATTTCACCACTTTTTACGATTTCTCGATTTTGGTGATTTTCCCTAGTGGTACCCTAAGGAAATCCGTAAAAATTCGTCGGATTCCGAAGAAGCCGATTCTCGATGCGTTGTGACCGGCAAGCTTCCAGTAGCTATTCCGGTCGAGTTTTCCGGGTTATTGGACTCGGATCCAAAATTTCACCACTTTTACGATTTCTCGATTTTGGTGATTTTCCCTAGTGGAAATCCGTAAAAATTCGTCGGATTCCGACGAAGCCGATTCTCGATGCGTTGTGACCGGCAAGCTTCCAGTAGCTATTCCGGTCGAGTTTTCCCGGGTTATTGGACTCGGATCCAAAATTTCACCACTTTTTACGATTTCTCGATTTTGCTGATTTTCCCTAGTGGTACCCCTAGGGAAATCCGTAAAAATTCATCGGATTCCAACGAAGCCGATTCTCGATGCGTTGTGACCGGCAAGCTTCCAGTAGCTATTCCGGTCGAGTTTTCCCGAGTTATTGGACTCGGATCAAAAATTTCACCACTATTTATGATTTCTCGATTTTGGTGATTTTCCCTAGTGGTACCCCTAGGGAAATCCTTAAAAATTCGTCGGATTCCGACGAAGCCGATTCTCGATGCGTTGTGACCGGCAAGCTTCCAGTAGCTATTCCGGTCGAGTTTTCCCGGGTTATTGGACTCGGATCAAAAATTTCACCACTTTTTACGATTTCTCGATTTTGGTGATTTTCCCTAGTGGTACCCCTAGGGAAATCCGTAAAAATTCGTCGGATTCCGACGAAGCCGATTCTCGATGCGTTGTGACCGGCAAGCTTCCAGTAGCTATTCCGGTCGAGTTTTCCCGGGTTATTGGACTCGGATCCAAAATTTCACCACTTTTTACGATTTCTCGATTTTGGTGATTTTCCCTAGTGGTACCCCTAGGAAAGCCGTAAAAATTCGTCGGATTCCGACGAAGCCGATTCTCGATGCGTTGTGACCGGCAAGCTTCCAGTAGCTATTCCGGTCGAGTTTTCCCGGGTTATTGGACTCGGATCCAAAATTTCACCACTTTTTACGATTTCTCGATTTTGGTGATTTTCCCTAGTGGTACCCCTAGGAAAATCCGTAAAAATTCGTCGGATTCCGACGAAGCCGATTCTCGATGCGTTGTGACCGGCAAGCTTCCAGTAGCTATTCCGGTCGAGTTTTCCCGGGTTATTGGACTCGGATCCAAAATTTCATCACTTTTTACGATTTCTCGATTTTGGTGATTTTCCCTAGTGGTACCCCTAGGGAAATCCGTAAAAATTCGTCGGATTCCGACGAAGCCGATTCTCGATGCGTTGTGACCGGCAAGCTTCCAGTAGCTATTCCGGTCGAGTTTTCCGGGTTATTGGACTCGGATCCAAAATTTCACCACTTTTTACGATTTCTCGATTTTGGTGATTTTCCCTAGTGGAAATCCGTAAAAATTCGTCGGATTCCGACGAAGCCGATTCTCGATGCGTTGTGACCGGCAAGCTTCCAGTAGCTATTCCGGTCGAGTTTTCCCGGGTTATTGGACTCGGATCCAAAATTTCACCACTTTTTACGATTTCTCGATTTTGGTGATTTTCCCTAGTGGTACCCCTAGGGAAATCCGTAAAAATTCGTCGGATTCCGACGAAGCCGATTCTCGATGCGTTGTGACCGGCAAGCTTCCAGTAGCTATTTCGGTCGAGTTTTCCCGGGTTATTGGACTCGGATCCAAATTTCACCACTTTTTACGATTTCTCGATTTTGGTGATTTTCCCTAGTGGTACCCCTAGGGAAATCCGTAAAAATTCGTCGGATTCCGACGAAGCCGATTCTTGATGCGTTGTGACCGGCAAGCTTCCAGTAGCTATTCCGGTCGAGTTTTCCCGGGTTATTGGACTCGGATCCAAAATTTCACCACTTTTTACGATTTCTCGATTTTGGTGATTTTCCCTAGTGGTACCCCTAGGGAAATCCGTAAAAATTCGTCGGATTCCGACGAAGCCGATTCTCGATGCGTTGTGACCGGCAAGCTTCCAGTAGCTATTCCGGTCGAGTTTTCCCGGGTTATTGGACTCGGATCAAAAATTTCACCACTTTTTACGATTTCTCGATTTGGTGATTTCCCTAGTGGTACCCCTAGGGAAATCCGTAAAAATTTGTCGGATTCCGACGAAGCCGATTCTCGATACGTTGTGACCGGCAAGCTTCCAGTAGCTATTCCGGTCGAGTTTTCCCGGGTTATTGGACTCGGATCCAAAATTTCATCACTTTTTACGATTTCTCGATTTTGGTGATTTTCCCTAGTGGTACCCCTAGGGAAATCCGTAAAAATTCGTCGGATTCCGACGAAGCCGATTCTCGATGCGTTGTGACCGGCAAGCTTCCAGTAGCTATTCCGGTCGAGTTTTCCGGGTTATTGGACTCGGATCCAAAATTTCACCACTTTTTACGATTTTCTCGATTTTGGTGATTTTCCCTAGTGGAAATCCGTAAAAATTCATCGGATTCCGACGAAGCCGATTCTCGATGCGTTGTGACCGTCAAGCTTCCAGTAGCTATTCCGGTCGAGTTTTCCCGGGTTATTGGACTCGGATCCAAAATTTCACCACTTTTTACGATTTCTCGATTTTGGTGATTTTCCCTAGTGGTACCCCTAGGGAAATCCGTAAAAATTCGTCGGATTCCGACGAAACCGATTCTCGATGCATTGTGACCGGCAAGCTTCCAGTAGCTATTCCGGTCGAGTTTTCCCGGGTTATTGGACTCGGATCCAAAATTTCACCACTTTTTACGATTTCTCGATTTTGGTGATTTTCCCTAGTGGTACCCCTAGGGAAATCCGTAAAAATTCGTCGGATTCCGACGAAGCCGATTCTCGATGCGTTGTGACCGGCAAGCTTCCAGTAGCTATTCCGGTCGAGTTTTCCCGGGTTATTGGACTCGGATCCGAAATTTCACCACTTTTTACGATTTCTCGATTTTGGTGATTTTCCCTAGTGGTACCCCTAGGGAAATCCGTAAAAATTCGTCGGATTCCGACGAAGCCGATTCTCGATGCGTTGTGACCGGCAAGCTTCCAGTAGCTATTCCGGTCGAGTTTTCCCGGGTTATTGGACTCGGATCCAAAATTTCACCACTTTTTACGATTTCTCGATTTTTGTGATTTTCCCTAGTGGTACCCCTAGGGAAATCCGTAAAAATTCGTCGGATTCCGACGAAGCCGATTCTCAATGCGTTGTGACCGGCAAGCTTCCAGTAGCTATTCCGGTCGAGTTTTCCCGGGTTATTGGACTCGGATCCAAAATTTCACCACTTTTTACGATTTCTCGATTTTGGTGATTTTCCCTAGTGGTACCCCTAGGGAAATCCGTAAAAATTCGTCGGATTCAGACGAAGCCGATTCTCGATGCGTTGTGACCGGCAAGCTTCCAGTAGCTATTCCGGTCGAGTTTTCCCGGGTTATTGGACTCGGATCCAAAATTTCACCACTTTTTACGATTTCTCGATTTTGGTGATTTTCCCTAGTGGTACCCCTAGGAAAATCCGTAAAAATTCGTCGGATTCCGACGAAGCCGATTCTCGATGCGTTGTGACCGGCAAGCTTCCAGTAGCTATTCCGGTCGAGTTTTCCGGGTTATTGGACTCGGATCCAAAATTTCACCACTTTTTACGATTTCTCGATTTTGGTGATTTTCCCTAGTGGTACCCCTAGGGAAATCCGTAAAAATTCGTCGGATTCCGACGAAGCCGATTCTCGATGCGTTGTGACCGGCAAGCTTCCAGTAGCTATTCCGGTCGAGTTTTCCCGGGTTATTGGACTCGGATCCAAAATTTCACCACTTTTTACGATTTCTCGATTTTGGTGATTTTCCCTAGTGGTACCCCTAGGGAAATCCGTAAAAATTCGTCGGATTCTGACGAAGCCGATTCTCGATGCGTTGTGACCGGCAAGCTTCCAGTAGCTATTCCGGTCGAGTTTTCCCGGGTTATTGGACTCGGATCCAAAATTTCACTACTTTTTACGATTTCTCGATTTTGGTGATTTTCCCTAGTGGAAATCCGTAAAAATTCGTCGGATTCCGACGAAGCCGATTCTCGATGCGTTGTGACCGGCAAGCTTCCAGTAGCTATTCCGGTCGAGTTTTCCCGGGTTATTGGACTCGGATCCAAAATTTCACCACTTTTTACGATTTCTCGATTTTGGTGATTTTCCCTAGTGGTACCCCTAGGGAAATCCGTAAAAATTCGTCGGATTCCGACGAAGCCGATTCTCGATGCGTTGTGACCGCAAGCTTCCAGTAGCTATTCCGGTCGAGTTTTCCCGGGTTATTGGACTCGGATCCAAAATTTCACCACTTTTTACGATTTCTCGATTTTGGTGATTTTCCCTAGTGGTACCCCTAGGAAATCCGTAAAAATTCGTCGGATTCCGACGAAGCCGATTCTCGATGCGTTGTGACCGGCAAGCTTCCAGTAGCTATTCCGGTCGAGTTTTCCCGGGTTATTGGACTCGGATCCAAAATTTCACCACTTTTACGATTTCTCGATTTTGGTGATTTTCCCTAGTGGTACCCCTAGGGAAATCCGTAAAAATTCGTCGGATTCCGACGAAGCCGATTCTCGATGCGTTGTGACCGGCAAGCTTCCAGTAGCTATTTCGGTCGAGTTTTCCCGGGTTATTGGACTCGGATCCAAAATTTCACCACTTTTTACGATTTCTCGATTTTGGTGATTTTCCCTAGTGGAAATCCGTAAAAATTCGTCGGATTCCGACGAAGCCGATTCTCGATGCGTTGTGACCGGCAAGATTCCAGTAGCTATTCCGGTCGAGTTTTCCCGGGTTATTGGACTCGGATCCAAAATTTCACCACTTTTTACGATTTCTCGATTTTGGTGATTTTCCCTAGTGGTAACCCTAGGGAAATCCGTAAAAATTCGTCGGATTCCGACGAAGCCGATTCTCGATGCGTTGTGACCGGCAAGCTTCCAGTAGCTATTCCGGTCGAGTTTTCCCGGGTTATTGGACTCGGATCAAAAATTTCACCACTATTTACGATTTCTCGATTTTGGTGATTTTCCTGGTGGTACCCCTAGGGAAATCCTTAAAAATTCGTCGGATTCCGACGAAGCCGATTCTCGATGCGTTGTGACCGGTAAGCTTCCAGTAGCTATTCCGGTCGAGTTTTCCCGGGTTATTGGACTCGGATCCAAAATTTCACCACTTTTACGATTTCTCGATTTTGGTGATTTTCCCTAGTGGTACCCCTAGGGAAATCCGTAAAAATTCGTCGGATTCCGACGAAGCCGATTCTCGATGCGTTGTGACCGGCAAGCTTCCAGTAGCTATTCCGGTCGAGTTTTCCCGGGTTATTGGACTCGGATCCAAAATTTCACCACTTTTTACGATTTCTCGATTTTGGTGATTTTCCCTAGTGGTACCCCTAGGGAAATCCGTAAAAATTCGTCGGATTCCGACGAAGCCGATTCTCGATGCGTTGTGACCGGCAAGCTTCCAGTAGCTATTCCGGTCGAGTTTTCCGGGTTATTGGACTCGGATCCAAAATTTCACCACTTTTTACGATTTCTCGATTTTGGTGATTTTCCGTAGTGGAAATCCGTAAAATTCGTCGGATTCCGACGAAGCCGATTCTCGATGCGTTGTGACCGGCAAGCTTCCAGTAGCTATTCCGGTCGAGTTTTCCCGGGTTATTGGACTCGGATCCAAAATTTCACCACTTTTTACGATTTCTCGATTTTGGTGATTTTCCCTAGTGGTACCCCTAGGAAAGCCGTAAAAATTCGTCGGATTCCGACGAAGCCGATTCTCGATGCGTTGTGACCGGCAAGCTTCCAGTAGCTATTCCGGTCGAGTTTTCCCGGGTTATTGGACTCGGATCCAAAATTTCACCACTTTTTACGATTTCTCGATTTTGGTGATTTTCCCTAGTGGTACCCCTAGGGAAATCCGTAAAAATTCGTCGGATTCCGACGAAGCCGATTCTCGATCCGTTGTGACCGGCAAGCTTCCAGTAGCTATTCCGGTCGAGTTTTCCCGGGTTATTGGACTCGGATCCAAAATTTCATCACTTTTACGATTTCTCGATTTTGGTGATTTTCCCTAGTGGTACCCCTAGGGAAATCCGTAAAAATTCGTCGGATTCCGACGAAGCCGATTCTCGATGCGTTGTGACCGGCAAGCTTCCAGTAGCTATTCCGGTCGAGTTTTCCCGGGTTATTGGACTCGGATCCAAAATTTCACCACTTTTTACGATTTCTCGATTTTGGTGATTTTCCCTACTGGTACCCCTAAGGAAATCCGTAAAAATTCGTCGGATTCCGAAGAAGCCGATTCTCGATGCGTTGTGACCGGCAAGCTTCCAGTAGCTATTCCGGTCGAGTTTTCCCGGGTTATTGGACTCGGATCCAAAATTTCACCACTTTTTACGATTTCTCGATTTTGGTGATTTTCCCTAGTGGAAATCCGTAAAAATTCGTCGGATTCCGACGAAGCCGATTCTCGATGCGTTGTGACCGGCAAGCTTCCAGTAGCTATTCCGGTCGAGTTTTCCCGGGTTATTGGACTCGGATCAAAATTTCACCACTTTTTACGATTTCTCGATTTTGGTGATTTTCCCTAGTGGTACCCCTAGGGAAATCCGTAAAAATTCGTCGGATTCCGACGAAGCCGATTCTCGATGCGTTGTGACCGGCAAGCTTCCAGTAGCTATTCCGGTCGAGTTTTCCCGGGTTATTGGACTCGGATCCAAAATTTCACCACTTTTTACGATTTCTCGATTTTGGTGATTTTCCCTAGTGGTACCCCTAGGGAAATCCGTAAAAATTCGTCGGATTCCGACGAAGCCGATTCTCGATGCGTTGTGACCGGCAAGCTTCCAGTAGCTATTCCGGTCGAGTTTTCCCGGGTTATTGGACTCGTATCAAAAATTTCACCACTTTTTACGATTTCTCGATTTTGGTGATTTTCCCTAGTGGTACCCCTAGGGAAATCCGTAAAAATTCGTCGGATTCCGACGAAGCCGATTCTCGATACGTTGTGACCGGCAAGCTTCCAGTAGCTATTCCGGTCGAGTTTTCCCGGGTTATTGGACTCGGATCCAAAATTTCATCACTTTTTACGATTTCTCGATTTTGGTGATTTTCCCTAGTGGTACCCCTAGGGAAATCCGTAAAAATTCGTCGGATTCCGACGAAGCCGATTCTCGATACGTTGTGACCGGCAAGCTTCCAGTAGCTATTCCGGTCGAGTTTTCCCGGGTTATTGGACTCGGATCCAAAATTTCACCACTATTTACGATTTCTCGATTTTGGTGATTTTCCCTGGTGGTACCCCTAGGGAAATCTTTAAAAATTCGTCGGATTCCGACGAAGCCGATTCTCGATGCGTTGTGACCGGCAAGCTTCCAGTAGCTATTCCGGTCGAGTTTTCCCGGGTTATTGGACTCGGATCCAAAATTTCACCACTTTTTACGATTTCTCGATTTTGGTGATTTTCCCTAGTGGTACCCCTAGGGAAATCCGTAAAAATTCGTCGGATTCCGACGAAGCCGATTCTCGATGCGTTGTGACCGGCAAGCTTCCAGTAGCTATTCCGGTCGAGTTTTCCCGGGTTATTGGACTCGGATCCAAAATTTCACCACTTTTTACGATTTCTCGATTTTGGTGATTTTCCCTAGTGGTACCCCTAGGGAAATCCGTAAAAATTCGTCGGATTCCGACGAAGCCGATTCTCGATGCGTTGTGACCGGCAAGCTTCCAGTAGCTATTCCGGTCGAGTTTTCCGGGTTATTGGACTCGGATCCAAAATTTCACCACTTTTTACGATTTCTCGATTTTGGTGATTTTCCGTAGTGGAAATCCGTAAAAATTCGTCGGATTCCGACGAAGCCGATTCTCGATGCGTTGTGACCGCAAGCTTCCAGTAGCTATTCCGGTCGAGTTTTCCCGGGTTATTGGACTCGGATCCAAAATTTCACCACTTTTTACGATTTCTCGATTTTGGTGATTTTCCCTAGTGGTACCCCTAGGAAAGCCGTAAAAATTCGTCGGATTCCGACGAAGCCGATTCTCGATGCTTTGTGACCGGCAAGCTTCCAGTAGCTATTCCGGTCGAGTTTTCCCGGGTTATTGGACTCGGATCCAAAATTTCACCACTTTTTACGATTTCTCGATTTTGGTGATTTTCCCTAGTGGTACCCCTAGGGAAATCCGTAAAAATTCGTCGGATTCCGACGAAGCCGATTCTCGATCCGTTGTGACCGGCAAGCTTCCAGTAGCTATTCCGGTCGAGTTTTCCCGGGTTATTGGACTCGGATCCAAAATTTCATCACTTTTTACGATTTCTCGATTTTGGTGATTTTCCCTAGTGGTACCCCTAGGGAAATCCGTAAAAATTCGTCGGATTCCGACGAAGCCGATTCTCGATGCGTTGTGACCGGCAAGCTTCCAGTAGCTATTCCGGTCGAGTTTTCCGGGTTATTGGACTCGGATCCAAAATTTCACCACTTTTTACGATTTCTCGATTTTGGTGATTTTCCCTACTGGTACCCCTAAGGAAATCCGTAAAAATTCGTCGGATTCCGAAGAAGCCGATTCTCGATGCGTTGTGACCGGCAAGTTTCCAGTAGCTATTCCGGTCGAGTTTTCCCGGGTTATTGGACTCGGATCCAAAATTTCACCACTTTTTACGATTTCTCGATTTTGGTGATTTTCCCTAGTGGAAATCCGTAAAAATTCGTCGGATTCCGACGAAGCCGATTCTCGATGCGTTGTGACCGGCAAGCTTCCAGTAGCTATTCCGGTCGAGTTTTCCCGGGTTATTGGACTCGGATCAAAAATTTCACCACTTTTTACGATTTCTCGATTTTGGTGATTTTCCCTAGTGGTACCCCTAGGGAAATCCGTAAAAATTCGTCGGATTCCGACGAAGCCGATTCTCGATGCGTTGTGACCGGCAAGCTTCCAGTAGCTATTCCGGTCGAGTTTTCCCGGGTTATTGGACTCGGATCCAAAATTTCACCACTTTTTACGATTTCTCGATTTTGGTGATTTTCCCTAGTGGTACCCCTAGGGAAATCCGTAAAAATTCGTCGGATTCCGACGAAGCCGATTCTCGATGCGTTGTGACCGGCAAGCTTCCAGTAGCTATTCCGGTCGAGTTTTCCCGGGTTATTGGACTCGTATCAAAATTTCACCACTTTTTACGATTTCTCGATTTTGGTGATTTTCCCTAGTGGTACCCTAGGGAAATCCGTAAAAATTCGTCGGATTCCGACGAAGCCGATTCTCGATACGTTGTGACCGGCAAGCTTCCAGTAGCTATTCCGGTCGAGTTTTCCCGGGTTATTGGACTCGGATCCAAAATTTCATCACTTTTTACGATTTCTCGATTTTGGTGATTTTCCCTAGTGGTACCCCTAGGAAATCCGTAAAAATTCGTCGGATTCCGACGAAGCCGATTCTCGATACGTTGTGACCGGCAAGCTTCCAGTAGCTATTCCGGTCGAGTTTTCCCGGGTTATTGGACTCGGATCCAAAATTTCACCACTTTTTACGATTTCTCGATTTTGGTGATTTTCCCTGGTGGTACCCCTAGGGAAATCCTTAAAAATTCGTCGGATTCCGACGAAGCCGATTCTCGATGCGTTGTGACCGGCAAGCTTCCAGTAGCTATTCCGGTCGAGTTTTCCCGGGTTATTGGACTCGGATCCAAAATTTCACCACTTTTTACGATTTCTCGATTTTGGTGATTTTCCGTAGTGGTACCCCTAGGGAAATCCGTAAAAATTCGTCGGATTCCGACGAAGCCGATTCTCGATGCGTTGTGACCGGCAAGCTTCCAGTAGCTATTCCGGTCGAGTTTTCCCGGGTTATTGGACTCGGATCCAAAATTTCACCACTTTTTACGATTTCTCGATTTTGGTGATTTTCCCTAGTGGTACCCCTAGGGAAATCCGTAAAAATTCGTCGGATTCCGACGAAGCCGATTCTCGATGCGTTGTGACCGGCAAGCTTCCAGTAGCTATTCCGGTCGAGTTTTCCCGGGTTATTGGACTCGGATCAAAAATTTCACCACTTTTTACGATTTCTCGATTTTGGTGATTTCCCTAGTGGTACCCCTAGGGAAATCCGTAAAATTCGTCGGATTCCGACGAAGCCGATTCTCGATCCGTTGTGACCGGCAAGCTTCCAGTAGCTATTCCGGTCGAGTTTTCCCGGGTTATTGGACTCGGATCCAAAATTTCATCACTTTTTACGATTTCTCGATTTTGGTGATTTTCCCTAGTGGTACCCCTAGGGAAATCCGTAAAAATTCGTCGGATTTCGACGAAGCCGATTCTCGATGCGTTGTGACCGGCAAGCTTCCAGTAGCTATTCCGGTCGAGTTTTCCCGGGTTATTGGACTCGGATCCAAAATTTCACCACTTTTTACGATTTCTCGATTTTGGTGATTTTCCCTAGTGGTACCCTAGGGAAATCCGTAAAAATTCGTCGGATTCCGACGAAGCCGATTCTCGATCCGTTGTGACCGGCAAGCTTCCAGTAGCTATTCCGGTCGAGTTTTCCCGGGTTATTGGACTCGGATCCAAAATTTCATCACTTTTTACGATTTCTCGATTTTGGTGATTTTCCCTAGTGGTACCCCTAGGGAAATCCGTAAAAATTCGTCGGATTCCGACGAAGCCGATTCTCGATGTGTTGTGACCGGCAAGCTTCCAGTAGCTATTCCGGTCGAGTTTTCCCGGTTTATTGGACTCGGATCCAAAATTTCACCACTTTTTACGATTTCTCGATTTTGGTGATTTTCCCTAGTGGTACCCCTAGGGAAATCCGTAAAAATTCGTCGGATTCCGACGAAGCCGATTCTCGATGCGTTGTGACCGGCAAGCTTCCAGTAGCTATTCCGGTCGAGTTTTCCCGGTTATTGGACTCGGATCCAAAATTTCACCACTTTTTACGATTTCTCGATTTTGGTGATTTTCCCTAGTGGAAATCCGTAAAAATTCGTCGGATTCCGACGAAGCCGATTCTCGATGCGTTGTGACCGGCAAGCTTCCAGTAGCTATTCCGTTCGAGTTTTCCCGGGTTATTGGACTCGGATCCAAAATTTCACCACTTTTTACGATTTCTCGATTTTGGTGATTTTCCCTAGTGGTACCCCTAGGG